>JANHGL010002732.1:0-24354 GCA_024611195.1 Ceyx melanurus
TATTTCATTTTATTTTATTTTATTTTCCTAGTCCAGTCCCTTCCACTCTGAATCATGCTTCTAAAATCTTCTTGAAAGGGATTCTTGATCCAACGTACTCTTGTCAGTATCGTCAGAGAGAAATCTTATCATTTAAGAGAAGGATATATTTTTTTCAGTCTAAATAAAGTCGGAATGAAGAGTATAAGCTGAGATGCCCATAAAGGTTTGAATATTAATAGCAGAAGACTCACAAAAAAATCTGAAATTTAATGACTTAGATTATGTGACTTCTTATGTGATACCCATATTATTTCATATTTTATTTAAAGCTAAACTTCAGAGAGCTACTTTAAAAAAAAAAAAGTTTAGTTATCACTAGCTTCCTGTTGAGGAAAAAAAAAATAAAAATATGTATATATATGGACAGAGTAGTTTAAATGTTTAGATGATACCACTCAGGCTAGTATTTGAAGATTACAAGTACAAGCACAGGATTGTGTGTGTTGGTTTTGTTTTTTTCCATCTTCTTACTAGTTAAATATATGCAAGAGTGCATCTGGCAGTTGTGCTCTTGGGAACCCGTGAAAGAAACATCTACAGGCTTCCTAAACATACTTAATTCAGTAGAAAAAAAGGAAAATATTGATGCTCTTGAGGGGAAAAAAAAAAAAAAAAAGTGTTTTTACAGTCTCTTTGACTTTCACATATAACCAACGGTTTCCAAAACAGGAAATACTCAGATTTGATTAAACACTTGGCTGTCACATTTCAGTCTGTTCATGTTCAATTAAAAAATTCAGAGGGATTCTCTAGCATTATAATAATCTACTTTTTCCATATCTAGGCATTTATATTATCAAATAACATCTGCTATGGCTTAATAACTGTGTCAAATGATTGTAATAGCTTTATTTTTGGTGAATTATATGATAAAAAGTTTGAGAGTTATAGCAGGGAAAGTAGTTCTGATGAAAGGATTGTATCTCCTATTTCATACTTTATGGCAGACATTTTGCAGTTATGTTTTCAGGTAGTTCTCTGAAGTAGACCTTTTATTTTATTTTATTGATTGCTGCTGATGCCAACCGTTTGTTAAGTTCAGTGTATAGATTGGATGGATTTTCTTCATAACATCCACTCATAAAAGGTGGCTAGTATGAATCTAACTCTTCTTATCACTGAATTTGGCCTAAATTTGAGGTTTCTTTGTTGATCTTGTTAGCTACACTAATACACGACCAGTTTTAATGAGAAAAATGGCACAATGCTTTTATCAGTGACAGATTTATCACTGTCTGTCCTCTTGGGCAAAACAGAAAATTAATGCTAAGTGACAGTAACCCAGTTAACCCTTCCTACAAATAAATTCCTTAAGTTTTCCTGCTGTCACCACAGAAATGAAGGCAGCTGCTTTGAAGTCCACATCAGTATTAAAGGAGGATGTTGTTTATGTCAGATATTTGTCTTGTTTGTTGTATATATATATATATATATATATTCCCTTTATTTCCTCATAATGGGTTAGTTTAGAAGGACTGTATCAAAATAAAGAGGCAGAGTCAGTGTTAGTCTTAATTTTTCTGATTTTGTCTTCAGAAAGATAAATCCTGCATGAACTTTTATCAAATTAAGGCATGTGTAGGCACATAAAACATCTAAACCTTCATTGTGGAATGCCCATTTGTGCACACCAAGTTATCTCTAATCATCTTTTACTGATAACAATTTGTAACAATTTTAGTGTCATCTTCACTACTCTGTTCTAGTAGAGTTCAAATGATATCTCTTTGTGACAGAAATCTTTCAAAACAAGGTTTTACGAATCAGATGTTTAAAACTGAGCCTGTTCTTTCTTTTAAAGAAATAGATTTCATGCTGATTTGACTGCCAGCATAATTTAGAAAGCACCAGTAATGCAGTGAGACATTAGCATTTTGGGTTCAGTGGTCTGAATATTAGAGTTTGGCTTGTATAAGAAAATAAAGATGCTGTATGTTGCTTGGTGACCTCATTGCCCTCTGCAGCTTCCTGAGGAGGGGGAAAAGGAGGTGCTGAGTTCTCCCTGGGATCCAGTGACAGGACATGTGGAAATCATAGAATCAGGGAGCTTGTAATTTGTAATTGTAACTTGTAATTTGCATTTTGTTTAAGTTTTAATATTTAGTCATATTTTTCATGGTAATTTCATACTGAACTTGCTGTAGTATTTGCATGTTCAAAGTATTTTTTTTTTCCTTTTTCTCTCTCTATAACTTTCAAGATTTCAAACTTTTTTTTCTTTTTTACTTACTTTAGTATGACCCTTTGTTAGCACAACACATGTAGCCCCAGAGAGGTTGTGCTCTGTTGTGCTAGAAGCCTAGGAACTGCATTTGCAGTCTTTCAAAAACATGACACAGTAAATGAGAATAATAAAATGAGACTAGCAGTAAATGAGAATAGCATAAGTTCTTCAGGAGGAGAGTGACACAACTGCTGTGTTGGACTCAAGAGGAAACCTTTGATTATGTTCTGTATGTCAAATTTAATAATTTAAATAAACTTTAAAAATACATTAATTCTCATCGATTCTCTATCTAGACATTTCTAGTTGATTTTCCTGGGTAGATTTCTCCAGAATTCAAGATGAGCAGGAAACCCACCTCTCTAATTCTTCATAAGAATTGCATTATTTGCATTTAATGTGTGTGATGATTAAATTAGATCAACATAAAAATTAAAAATAAAAATAAAAACCAGGACCATGCACTAAAGGTGACATTTTTCCAAAGAACTGGATTTTTTTTTTTTAATATGTGAATATATACAAGGACACATAAGCAAGAAACTGTAGTTGATTTACCAGTAGAGAGATAACAATGGAAAAATTCCTCCCTGCAAGATTTGAGACATGGAAGTGAACATAACAGGTTCACCTGGCTGTATTCTCCCTGTTCTCTGCTACCAAATGGTGGGTTTATAATGAGGTTTACACACAGACATGCAAGGTGCAACTTTAAATGTTAGTGAGGACTAAGTGCTGTGGTGTAGCTAACCAGACTTGCTAGAAGACTTGGCATGCAAAATGTTTTAAATAATAGGATATAATGAAGCCAATTTTGTGTTAATAACATGATTGCATTTCCAGGAAGGCTAAGCATCTTCATAATTTTCTTGTTTGTATTTTTTAAACTGTGTTGCTTATGTAAGCTCACAACAGAGCACAGGTAAACATTATTAATGGAACTGATGTAAAACCTTATCTCCAACCAAGAAGACATCTGAATGGTTTCTGCTTCTATACAAAATGTGAATCAAACCATGCCATGCTTCCCTTGGTAAAGAAAAATGGTCTCCTAAGTTGTTAGTGTGCCAATTGTGTGTCTTCTAGACAACCTATTTTCTGTAAATTCTTCTATTATGGAACAAAGTAGATGAAAATTGATGTCCACAGTATGAACACACCCGCAGTCTTCATTTATATTAAATATATATGGGAATGTAGATATATTCATTTTGTGTTCCCTAAAAATTTCTCTAATACCTGCATGCTCTCATCATTCTCACCAAATCCTTAATGTGACAGTATGCATACCTTAGAAATGTGCTACCTTTTTAAGATGAACTACCTGAAATTTTCAGAAATTCAGATTATTTGACAAATCAAGCTTACAGTATAACTATGGTGAAAGTAGAGCAAATATGGGTTTTATTTCGGTTCTCCACGTGCAAGAAAATGTAAATTAAGACATACTTCTCCCATGCAGGGAGTACAGAATGAGTTCTCATTTAATCTCCCTTCCTGTCTGATGAACACAAATGCTTGGCAATCAGAACTGTGAGTCAAAGATAAAGGAAGATTTCTTATCCTAGCCTGGTTTATTTAAATTATGAGCTAAAGGGGGGAATGTGAATCTTGAGGAGATAATCTTGTAGTTAATGAAGCAGTTCTAACAGCCAGCGAGGCCTACCTTCAGCTATTTAAATGGCTGCACGAATGTTAAAAATTTATACCAAAGTAAGAATTCTCAGCAGAACATCTTATTTAAGTAAATTTCTCTTCTCTCTTGTTTTCCCAAGTTAAAGATTAATAATCCATTCATTTAACATCTCTGAAACTCTTTTTTCCTCAGATACACAAAGACTTGAACAAGGAAGGACCAATGGCGTTCGATGCCAAGTGGGGTTCATTCTGATGCTTTTTTAGTGGCATATTATCATAAAGGTGTGAAAGTACTGGAAGTTTGAAAAATTTGCTCTTGTGTGGGTGTCCCAAAGGGGCTGAAGGAAGAATAGTGTTCACTCACTCTATTTATGTCCACAAATTTCAGTCAACACATTTTCAGGGTGTGAATGGCCCATACGGCAAGGAAGGCTGTGTGCACAAACCCAAGGAGAGTATTCCACCAGGGAGTTCTTTTCATGGAATTAGTGACCAAACAACATCTAAGCCATCGTGATGGATATGTCATATTGCATGACAAACATTTTTTTCCTTCAATTTAAATTGTCAACTCTTCCTTCCTCCCAGCCTCATGGAGATGAATGCCTGTGGCTGATACCCAGAGTAACGAGGCACAGGGCCGTGTGACAGGTCCATTTTTCCCTCCCGTGTTGAGTGTGTAAGGCCAATTTTACAGCTTTGCCCTGGCACTGTCTGGCCCAGCAGTGACTTGAGCAGTGACCTGGCAGACAGATGGCTCAGCCTGAGCAGTCAGAGGGCGAGCAATTCTATGTATTCCCAACTACTTCCAATTCCTCTGTCCAGTTTGCCCTGCCTTGCTGTGAGCACGACTGCAGACTTAACTGTACACAAGGTAAAATTAGCAGCCGTGACTCCTCCATGGCAAGGTCCATATTGATATAGCTACAGAGTAAAGTTTGGAAAACATTGGAAAGCACAATGTGACAGAAAACATTGATGTATCAACTCAGCAATGTTGTAATGGCTTGACTGGTTTAGGGCTCCTTGTGATTCAAAAAGTCTTTGAGTGATGATACCCTCAGGTTAAATAATACCCTTTCTGTATTAATAGCTGGTTATTCACTTAATTTCAAGCGGATGACTTTCCAGTCATACCCTGCTTTTTTGAAGGGTTAATATGAAACTATTCACACTGTTGTTGTGTCCTTTGGGTTTCCACCAAAAACCTAAATACATGATAAGTGATCCAAATTTCTCATCTAGGTGTGAGGCCAAAACCCAAATGCCGAACCCAAGCAGCAGAGTAGTAGATTTTAAGCCTGATTTTGTGGTCTGGGCTGTGCATGGTGCTGTGGGCAGAAGTGTTCAGCCAAATACTTCCCCTGAGACTCCAAGAGCACGGGAATTATAGACACAGTAGTTCAAAATGCAAGTGAGGCAAGGCTTATCAGTTACTGTAATTTAATTTTTGGACCAACTGCTACAGCTGGGCAATCTGTTTACCTCTGTTTATAAAACTTGCTTTAGAATTTTTTGACAGAATCAAATCGGACAGTACGTGCTAATCCTCCACTGAAAATAAATAGGAATGTAGAGACTGTGTTCTGCCCCTTGCTCACTTCTTCTTAAGCCAAAGCTAGAATTCCAACAGTGTTTCGTTTCTAGGGAATCACCTTGTAGGGATGAAATTTTGTTCTTGAATTTGAAAGAAAGCACAGTATAACTTCATTGGTACTGGAACATACAGTTATCAATTGCAACAAAGACTTCTGGCTTCATATAGCACAGTGATTTGATATCCCATGGTGATATAATTACTATATGCATTACAGATCTGCAGGAAAAAAAGCAAGCCAGTGACAGTGCCATTTGTCTGATTTCCATAGGGGAAAATGTCTTTAGCATCTGTTTCAGTTTGTAGAGAAAAAAAAGAAAAAAGGAAAAAAAATACTCTTTTGAAAGTCTTTGCATGACATTAAGCTAAACTGCACAGTAAAAGAAAGATAATCTCCTTTATAATATACCTTTGAATAAAGCCTAATCCTAATAGGAGGGGAAAAAAAATACAGTTAGCAGTATCATTTTCATCAACCCCTCAAATAGAGGGCAAAAACACAGACAAGGGGTGGAAAATACATGACATTAACACATAGCTGAGAGACTGATGTCACCACTGGAATTTTGGATTTTTTGACCATGGGGAGGTTTACAGGGCACCTGGTCTGTTGGCATCAGACAGAGTAGATCTCTCTCAAAGGGGAAGGAGGACTCTGTCTTATAAATTGGCTGGGCTCATAGATAGAGCTTTAAACTAGATATGAGGGGGGAGGGGGGAAATGCCTGTCCTTTGGGGAGTCCTCAGGGTTGATACCAGCCAAGAGGTTCTTGAGCATTGCTACCTCATCAATGTCTATGTTAAAGGTGAGTTTAGGGAGGATGGAGCCAGACTTTTCTCAATGTCATCCCATGACAAGTCATAAGGCAATGGGAGCAAGCTGGAGCACAAAAGGGTCAACATAAGAAAGAACTTTTTCCTAGTGAGGGTGCCAGAGCTCTGGAAGGGGCTGCCCAGGGAGGTTGTGGAGTCTCCTTCTCTGGAGACACTCAAGTCCAGCCTGGATCTGTTCCTGGGTGACTTGGTCTAGGTGATCCTGCTCTGGCAGGGGGGTTGGACTAGATGATCTTCTAGGTCCCTTCCAACCCCTGACATTCTGTGATTCTGTGATTTTAAACTATGGTAATAGTTTTTGGTTTGGTTTGTTTTTTAATATATTTCAATATATCTAATATAAGTGAACATTGTTTAGTGTAGTGATTGATTTTTAGACAGCATCTTACACTTAAAGATGTACTTGATTCTGCAACCTCAGGCAACTAAAATTCAGTGAGGCATGGTGTCTATCATGTTTTCTCTATTTATTTGATAATACATATCTAGGCAGCCCCAATTAGGTTTAGAAATTCAGGTCCCTGCTGCGTCGTCTTACAGTCTCTGGGCAGATCTAAGAAGACAGTTTTACCTTGTACTATTTCCCACATTCTGTCTTAAAATTTTTATTTCAATTACTTCCCTGTTTGCAGGGAAAATATAGTCAACAAAGTGATAAAACCTTGAATGCTTTTCATCCTGGCAATTTGATTACCATTTAAAATGAGAATTTCATTATGACTGAAAAGTTCAAAGTTTGTCTTTTCCTTTTAGCATTGCCTTATAGCAGCATCCTAAGAGAATAAGACCTTCTTGGCATATATGAGATGCATCAGTAATAATCCTGTTTGCAGAAACCCTGCATTGGTAGAAAACGTTGACATTCAGACTAAATACTTATGACAGTTTTGCAAGCTTTTTTTATAATAAATTACGTTGTTATGATCTTCCTTGTAAGATTATCCCAATGAAATGTTGACTCATTATTCTTTTTTTCACTCCATTGTTTTTCTGGTTTTGTTTTGCAATCCCCTGATTATACTTGACTCTTAAGAAAAGCTTTAGAGAATGCCCTGTATTTGCAGTGTGAATTATGATTGTGGCAGTGTGCATAACAATTACATTATAAATATTTCCTCATCCGTTTGATAAAGACTCAAATTAAGAAAAATAATTACCAGTACAATTACAATTATATGTAATTACGCTATATTCAATTTAGTTTATCTCTAACCTCCTCTTACCATAATGTGTTCATTGGTGAAGAATGAGATTTTAGCTGGCTGTGTCAGAAGTAAACATGGATTTTTCTGTCCTTTATGACATATTTTGCTTAAATTAATAGTTTTATCAGCATGTTTTCTTCCTGAACAATAATGCAGTTTAGCTTGTTCAACTTCAGTGTCCAAAGGTGTTCCATTGCTGCTCCTTCTGACTTAAAGCACACAACTGATATTAACAAGACCATGTTACTTGGTCATGTGCCTCTCAAATACTATAGAGTTTTGCTGACAAGAGAGGCTAAGTACAGCATAGTCTGTACGGTGATACTGTTGTTTATAATTGATTTTATTCAGTGTCTTCTTTATGTTGCCTTCAAATCGTCCCTCGACACCTTAAAGCAATCCTCACATGTTAAACACTCACGTTAATTATGCTTTTCAGAGACTCTGGGACTAGATATTTTCTCTTTCTCTACTCACTCTAGAGAATTCTTGTCCTGTTCCAGATTAAATCCTGGTCTTAGATAGTCTCTCTGTGCAGTTTTGTGTCTTAGATGTACATAATACTGGTTACTTGCTGTTCATTATTCAGTTGCAATCTCCCAGTGTACTCTGACACCACAAAGGAGTAAAATAGCCTATGATTAAAGGAAATTCTTAGGATTTGAGAGATCTGGATCATCTTTCTTTTTCAAGCTCCATAAAAATTTTATTTGTCTGAATTTAAGATAAGTATCTTTGCTGTTTAATGCAGTTTTTGAAAGTGACTGCAAATTTTATTCCCCCAGCCTGTGTTAAATTCTGAAATACAACCCCGATGTTAGTTGGTAGAACAGTAGCTATTGTCAGCACTTGAAAACAGAATCTGTAATATCTCAAAATGGGAACCACAGATCTTTTTAGACTCCAGTTCACCTTCAAAAACCAGGAAAGCAGTATTTCTCTTCTGTATGTGGGCACTGTAAGCAGTGCTATAAGCAGAAGCAAGCAGCATGGTCCTCTTTCTCAGCCTAATAAGGAGCAGGTGAGGGGGAAAGAGTCACAAATTCTGATTATAATCCTTGATAAATTTTCCCATAGAGGAGCTGCTTCTGCTTCTATCAGGGGTGTCATTAGAACATTTCAAAAAGCTCTGGGGATTGCCTTTACATTAGTAGCTGGACTCTCTGGGCCTGGGGCCAAGTGCTTCTTGAGAGCCAAAATCACCAGGATCTCTGTGGCTAATCAATATCCATTTCTATGGATAGTCAATATTATCTTCAGACCATTCCATCATTTGCTATTATGGTGACAGTGGTAGACAACACTGATTCTTTTTGCCTAGCTTACAATTTTTCAAGCTTTTTGTGATGATGGATATGCCAATATTAGCTGTTGTACCTCTCAAAATTCTTTCACTTACCTCACTAATCTATTCTGGTTTTCTCAAAGGAACCTTTGAAATGGCTGCAGTGAGTTTGAAAAACAGAATTCTAATAGATGGCATGATAACTAATTGAACAAAAACACTAGTCAAGTTCTATTAAACATGGGTTCTGCAATAACAAATGTAGCTTTAAAAAAGAGCTGGGGCTCTTTAGCTTTGAGAAGACTGAGGGGTGACATCATTAATGTTTATAAAAAATGTAACCTCTAACATTCTGTGATTCTTTGAAAATATCCTAAAAAGAGCTACTTTTCTAGACACTCCAAAATCTAGAGAATATGCTTGTTATGAAAACCCAGATGATCAGTTGCTTTAATAGGTTGCAACTGGAAAGGGTTGGGATTTTTTTTAGTTCAAACATAGCAACAAGATGTCAGTAACAATTTTGTGTGTTTTTTACTAAAGTAATGATGGTTTCAAATTTGTTTTTCCTACAAGAATGGCAGAACTTAGTGAAATATTACATGGATTTGTTTTTTTGTCTTGGATGAGCTGTAAGAACTTTTAATATTTGGTTTGTTTTCAGAAAAATTTGTGGAGAACTGTGATGTTTAATCACAGACTAGAATCATGTCCCTGAAGCACACTTGTGTTTAGAGGGATGGAACTACCAGAGATTAATAAATTGCACGTGCTCTGTCACTTGTGCACAGAATGCTATGACACAGTGAGAAATTACAGCAAAACAGACAACTTTCCATAGTGAAGTTTGAACTTTATCAGTTTTCAGCGTGTCACAACCTGAAAACAACATCCAAAAATGATATTCTGATTTTCTACATACTTGTACAATTTATCTTAAACTAGAACTCACAACTAGAGCTTTAAAACTTTAGCATTTTAACCACACTAATACTAGAAATAATGAACATCCTCTTTGTTGTTTCCCTTTGTGACTGACATTTTCCCAGAAGATAAATCAGTTATTTTGGTTTAGACATCACAGACAACACATGTAGAACTCCTGCTTCCCTTTTGGATCTGAGGAGCCAGAGCATCTCTGCTGTGCTGGGACACACCTCCTCAGGGTTAATCTTGTGGACTTGCTGCAGAAAGCTGAAGGCCAGTGACAGGATTTGCAAATGTGCAGCAGAATACACAACAGGGACCCCCTGAGAGTAGGAAGTTCTTCAGAACAACATCCGAGGTGAAAAGAAAAATAGATTTAGTGTCTACAAAGAGGAAAAAGCAACCAACAAATTGGGACAACTAAGATTTACGTTAAAATATGTTAAGCTGACTGTCTATGGCATCCACAGTTATTGCTTCCTGCCCCCTCAAGGCTCTGGGTTTCAGACTTTTGTGTGTATGTAGACATTGAAAAGGAGGAGATCTGTTAAGAAATTATATCCAAAAAAAAACTGGTTTGGGTTGGTTTGCTTTTTTTGTTTGTTTTTGTTGTGGGTTTTTTTTTAATTTGGTAAAGCTGCCCTATTAATGTCAATTTTTAGTTTTATCCTTTGGATTTCTCATTAGCTTTAAATAAGTCTAGATTATTTAATTATTATATTTCAGCTTGTAGATGACATGAGATTTAAGAGCTTTTGCTGGGCTCCAGCAACTTGTCGCTACATTTTGCCTGAAGCTGCCTTTGTATAAAATAATCTTCCCATAGTTAATATTCAGGATACTCTGCAGAACATCTTAAGAAGACTTAAATGCTAAATAACTGTCACATAGCAAGTCTTAGTATTATTACACTAAATTATATTGCAAGCAGTGTGATAAACAACATCATAATACTTTGACACACTCATCATTAATTATAACTGAAATCTAATCTCAGCTGGATTTTTTTTTAGTAATTATATCCACTAAAGCAAACATTAACATATATGCAGAAGGGAGAGTGAAGGAAAGAAGTCTTCCAAAAGCATAGTTGATATATCAAAATACAAATGCCTTGGCAAGTCTTATTAAGTGTATGGGGCTTTTCCACGTATCCTAAGAGATTAAAATATCTGAAATAAGTTTGGAATTAATTATGTGAATATTTGTTTTGGAGGCAAAACTTTGCAATGACCTACCATATACAGAAACTCAATGTCATTGAAATATTATGCACATGGGCTCAAGACTTCTAATTTGAAGTCTGTATTATTTTGTGGTCAGTTGGTCATTCAGCTGCATTTTCTCCCATAGCTCTTTTTCCTCCCTGTTTATTAATTATTATTATTATAAGTGAAATGAACATTTACAGAAGATGAGCTTTCCTTTTCTCTGATTGTCATACACAGCATGCCACAAAAAATAGTCAGACTTTATTAATGGTGCTAATACTTTTCTATCTGTAAGTTGTAGCATGTTTTCTTGTCCATCATGCTGATGGCTGATAACTGATTTATCAACCTATAAAGCTGATGTTTCAGATAAGACTCCTCCAGTTTGTGGCAGAAGTTAGTCAGTAATCCCTCACTGCATTGAGTTTTATGCATGATGATGGACTTATCTTACATTAGAGCATATTACACATTTAATTCTGTTTTTAGGATTTCCAGCATAATCTGATTCTTACCACGTGTAATACACAGCCCCAGATTCTGCATTGACAGTCTTCAGATTTCATTTCCACAGCCTGTTTTATCTTCACATTGCTACCTTTTATGCCAGGATCATTACTAGTCTTTTGGAAGAGAGCCTTATCCCCAAACTGGTGCTTGAGGAGCTAAAAATGTGACTTTTTACTAGCTTAATAGTTTGCCTTTCAGCACAATTTCTTAGCCTTCTGTAGCTCTCTTCTAATATTCCCTATTCTGTAATAGCTTCTCATCTAGCACTAAAGGTAATGATTTACTGAAATCCAGATAAATTAGTTCTGCTTTTCCTTCCCCTAGAAGATATTGTGCTCTTAAAATGGCAACATCTCTGGGCTTGCTTTTCCATTGGCATGATCCATGGTGCATGCCAAGGTGCTTTTATTTACTCATTTAATTGTCTTTTCATTCACAACTTGTTTTTAGGATGCACATAGCACCGAGGTCAAGCTAACAGATGTGTTGTTGCCTGGATCACTGTTTCCCTTTCTTCAGTAGAAATATTGTGTTTTCTCTTTTCCATTCCCCATTTGACAAATTTGTTTACTTGCCTGTGGAGTAAAACTTGGGAGTTTTTAATGCTAATTTCTTACTATTCTGGGACATCGTTTGTCTGTCTGCCTGTGTTCAAGCACATTAAAATTGTTGAGGACAGTTTCCACACTAGTTGCAGTAGCTTCAATTTTCACACTTTCCACACTCTGTCAGCCATGAGTCACCCTGCCCTGACCTATGTTTTAGATTTCATTTAGGTTTCAGACCTTTTTTCCTCTTCCAGCTCTTCTTATATAACAATCACTGTCATTTTCTTTATAGTGCCTATTTAATAATATATCGTGTTATTATATATTATAGATATTTTTATTTTATGTTCTATAAAAATAGTTTGCTGGTCAATTTAATTGGCCTTATCAGGGCTTGGATCTTGGAAATTGTCATTTTATCCCTGTGCCTTCTGACTTTCCAACAGTAGCTTCCTTCACTAAGCAGCATTTTTTCTGATTTTATGTCAACTTTTATAAAGAGTGCTAAATTTTTTCTTCAGAGGTTAGTTGTGGGTTATTTTTTATTTGTTTTGTTGGGGTTTTTTTAGTTTTGTTTATATGTTTGGTTTTGGTTGGTTGGTTTTGTTTTGTTTTTTAATGCAGGTTACTGCTGGATGCTTCCTCTAACAGTTCTTTTTCTTTACTTTTAAATTATTTTGGGGTGCAAACTCTATGCTTTTTTGATACCCAACTTCAAGTAAATGTAGGTCTCTTCTATATCTAAGTATCTGATGATTTTATTTCCATTTTTCTGATCAAGTAATTTCATTTATGTTTCATTTTGCTGCGATGACGTTCAAAGCCTCTGTAGGACACTTGACTAGTATATGGCAGAAAAATAATCACAATTAGAAAACATGCTAAAGAAAACACAGACAGTGATGAAGAAAACAGGAGTGTTTACAATTGAAATGTCTTTGGTGAGATGTTCAAAACAAGCAGGACTAGATGCTGAGATTCTACTGTAGGTTATGTGGCTATGCAAGAAAATATCTTTTGGGTAACAACACTTTTCCATCCCTCCTGCCAAAATGAACACTCCTTGACTTTCCTTCAAGCAAAACCAAGCTAACAGAAATGCTTGTCCTTAACAAAAGGACAAAATCCAACAAAAGCTGCTACAAATAAAATAATTATCTGAAAGATGGCTTTTACAACAAATATACTAGTCAAGTGTCCTACAGAGGCTCTAATCTCTCCATTTTGTAGCCCACATACTTTGTCTTAGCTTATAGACATCTCTGCTGGTTTCACCCCCTCATTATCTTGGTTTCTATTTGAATGATAGTTGGAATGATATTACTTACATAACAAATGCTTGCACATGATATTCCTGGGGTCTCTGCTTCAGACAGAAGCAGCAATTGCATTGGAATGGTTCCTGACTTTCTGCAGTATAAGATGCAGACTACTTAAAACAGTGAGAAATTAGGAATACCCTCTAATTTAGTATCACTTTTGTTCGTGATCACTTATTAGCTGAAATCACCCTTGGTTTTGTCTCTTCTCATTCTACCTTGGCGTGGCTCAGAGTTCAGCTGGCCTGGGATGCCTTCAACACTTCCCTGGTTTACAGTGAAGTAGACACAGACCTGAAGGTTTGTTGTGATTTAGCAAGACCTGGTATTTGTGGAGACTCTATGCAGTTAAAACTCACGCAGTTGGTTTCAGCCCTTTGATCTCACCTGGTTTTCTTATGATCATGAGTGTATTTTGAGCATCTGTCTTACTGACAATTGAAATTCTTTAAGTTAGCTTTCAGGTTGCCATGAAGGAAGAGTGGATCTGCCCCAAGTGGTGGCTTAACATGGAATGGTTTAACATGATGGCCTCTGTAGTGAAGAACCTGTTTTTATTCCCAGCTGCCAGTGGATTCTGCTTAATCTTGAGTCCACGCTGTCTCTGAAAAATAGGTCTGCAAAGAATTTTTATTGCTAGAGAAAGAAGCTTTCTGGAAGGGATCAGAGAAGTCTTTTCCCGCCCATCCCCCCCAGCCAACTGAGGAAATCAAGTGTTCAGAAGTGCTGCTGGGTTCACTTTTGTCTGCAGTGGAAATGAGGTTTATGCATTGCAGTAACCCCTGCTTTGAGGCACAGACCTTTCTGTAGAATGGAGGCCACCCATTGGAAAGCAATCAGAAGGATTTTTTCTGTTGTCTGAGGATAAATTCCTGCCAACGTTATCCGAGGTCATTGATCTATGTCTGCCTCACTGGCACACATGAGCAGACAGAGGTATTTTTATGTCTGGATTTTAAAGAATAAATTCATGTTCAAGCAAAGCCTTCTTTATCTGCCAAATTTGAAATCAATCTGTCTTTAGCAGTTCATTACAAAGTTATTCTTTATCCCCAAGTGCACCTGTTTAAAGATGAAAGATTGCATCTCAATCTTCATGAGGAAATAAACAATTAAACAGGCATCTTTATACTGAAAATGGACAAATAATTACAGCTGGTCAGATTATTGCCTATGAAAAATTTATGTCCAGAATGTCTTTCATCCTGTCTTTCCTCCTAAGGAGAAAAATCAAAAAAGGGCTTTGAATTTGTATTAATGATTCATTACTTGTAATGATCAGTGAACAGTTTATGCAATGACACTTTGCAAATTGCTCGACTTTAACTATTACTTGGGGTTGTATCTGGATATTACCTTCCCATGGGAAGCAGAAGTGTGAACACTTGGATTATTGATATCTAAGCATTGGAGAATAATGCATATCAAATGTTAAATACTCAGATACAGAAATCATTTGTGATACACTTATTCACACTGAATTGCACATCAATAGAGTTCTTGTTGACATTAATAAGCTACAACCTAAGTTGAATGCATATAAATTGCAAGTTAAATAGCTGATAGTTAAGCATATTATTCTTTGAAGCCAGGTAACCAGCAGACATCATGTTCACAACGACTTTAATATACCTCAAGGAAATACCCCTCCATATTTTGTGTCTCCCCCTCCACCCTGCCAATCATCCACCATGTGAAACAAAGATACTTAGTCCAAAGAGAGCAGTATGCACTTAGGGTTGCTGGGATCATACCCTGTTCCAAAGGTTTGGTTAGTAGAAGACAAAAAACCCACAGATAAATGCTTGGTCTTGGATGATAATTCCTTAAAATTCAGTTGTTGGTGTTTAATGTGAGCAGGGGTTCACACAGTTAAGAAAGTGACTGATAACCTAGTGAATTGGCAAAAATGAAGGGCAGCCTCTGTGGGAGACAAAGCCAAGAGGAGCGTGGCCTCTGGAGAGCCACAAACACCCTGGAAAGGTACCTGAGAATTTAATCTCAGGAGGAGCTGATATGCTAAAGAGCAGATCAGGACCCTGAGGGTTTCACAGACTGGTAATGATGTATTTTAAGTGAAAGAAAAGCAAAACAAATATAGCTCCTTCTGCAAATATTGGTTTTTGATGTTGGAAAGGAGTGAGACCAATTAAGATCTGTTCCCCTGCTAATATTAGAGATGGCAATTACTAACCTAAGAACACAAATGTGACTGGAAACAGTCTGTTCCTACAGCCATAAAGTTGACACTGTGTACCCTTGGTGCTATTGTAATTCAGGCAAATGTCAATTTAGAATAAATACATAAATGTATAAAATGTAAAACTTAAATTTGCCAAGGCAGTTTTTTCATGTGGCAGAGATATAGAATATTACTGAGGTGAAAAATAGGATCTGAATGAACTACTTTTAAATGCATACCAAGGACCTCTCTGTATTATTGTACTTTTTAATTAGATGAAAATAAATGAATTGAAAAGATGAAAGGAACTCGTATAACATCTCACTTCAAAGGGCAGTTCCACTCTTGAGCAGTGTTAAAAAAAAAAAGAAAAAAGAAAAGCAGCTTATTCAAAAAGTACACTTTCTCTGTGGATTTGGTTTCAGTTTTACCTGTTTTAGAAACTAGAAATGACTTCTGCTTACTTGACCTAAATGGAGTCATTGCCCCAGTGCAAAGGAAGCTGGCTGACAGTGATGTTCCCCCACCACGCTCCTTCGCTGCACTTTGCATTGACTCAGAGATTCTGTCAAATGAGCAGGATTAGTTTTGACCTTGTGATGGGATTTTTATCAAAGTTTCAAAGCTCTGGGCATTACTCTGGGCAGAAATTCATTTGTGCAGCGGCCTTGTGCCTGGATTTACTTTGGGCAAACCGACAGAAAAAAACCCCAGTTGAATTATTCATCTTCCTCCTCAGCAAGTCAGCCTTCCCAGGATCCTGAGGCAGGTGCTCCCACCCCAAATACCTGAAAGCCATGCTATGTATACTTTCCATACGTGGAATAGCTTATGATAGGCAAGATATTTCACCATCTGAGCAAGATTGGTCTTGAGGGCCCTTTTGAACTACTGACACATCAGTGCTGTCCAGCTCCAGGGTAGTATCTTGGCCTTCCACCCAATTTTGCTCTATATAAACATGAGTTATTTGTTTAGCAGTTTATTTCCCATCACATTTGTCTGTGCCATGACTCGTCATCATGTTTCCACGTGAAGGTGACCTGGCTAAGGGGATGATGAATTCAAACTTGCCAAAGTTTCCTTCCTCACCTCAGCTGCCCTGAGAGGCCTAACAGAGAAGTGGCAGAACAACCAGTTGAACAAGGATTCAAAGAAAGACCAGCTTATCTCCATCCCTAGGTGGCATCTCATTCTGTAAGCAACATTTTGCTCTTGTGACTCAAAGGAAGGATTGCTGCTTCTGGAAGCAGAGGTCTTGTGTGACTTCTAAAAGAAGAACAGCTCATCAGCTTCGTGTCTCCTTGATAGATTTAGGCAGGCTGCTCTGTTTTTTGTTATGCCAGGAACTGTTTAGGCACTTTGTCAGATAGCAGGTTGATGTGAAATGCTATCAGCTTTCCACAAACACAATCAACTAAGCAATTGAGCTCATCCCAGATGTGATTAAGAGGGATCAATTATAATAAGAACTAGATAAGAGAGGTAAGCTTGTTGTTCCTTGGGTTGGTATTCTGCAGCATTAGCCTTTGTAAGTATCCTTTATACACCATCAGCTGCAAAACCTTTATTACTTTGGGAAGTGGCTTCTGGACTAGCATTCAAATGAACTTCATCCTAAACTGATTATTTTCTAACACTACAACTGCCATTGAGTGGGGAAGCAATTTATTTGAAGCATCAAGTGCATCAAACAGAAAAGTAGCCACTGAAGTCAATGTTTTACAATGCAAGGAGCTTGTTTGCTTTCAGTCTTAAATACAGTGAAATATTCTGGGTGAGCTCTTTGTGTCCTGAGATGGAAACAGATGCCATTTATAGCATCATGTTGTGCCATGGTACCATATAACATTGTTGTAGCTTAATTTGCTAAATATCCAAATTTATCAATGATTCCTGTAAACTTTTACATGAAATTGCACACCAGGTGTTAAGTAAATCTGAAAAATATATGTAAGAGTCAAGTGTACTGAAGCAGTGTAAATTGACATATTATAGGAATAATGAAACCCTAGGGCTTCCTTTATCACAAACAGAAAGCTGGTAATGTGCACAGAGAGGGGGTCATAGGAACATATGAAACACAAGAGAGGACTGCTGCAAAATAGTCCATCTCTAATTAGTAAAAAGAGAGATATCTTTGAGCAAATATTTTGAATGTTATTTTTAGTGGTTTCTTTTTATTTTTTCTGGTTCTTGCAATGCACCTTCCAGCAAGTCAGCAGAATTTTGTTGTTGTTTGACCAAAATCCCACAATTATGTTTGCTTTTTTTTTTTTTTTTTTTCTAAAGATAGATTCCTAAGTTCTGGTGGGGTTTTTTTTCAATAAAATCCTTTAAGATCTTAGAACAGTAGCATGGTTCATGCAGCAACTCTTAATGATGGATGTGCTGCAGTTGTCTGCTTAGTTAACAATCACACCTACTGAACAGAAATCAGATTTTTGCTTTCCTTTTTACTCTTGTTAAGATTTGGAGATAAAATATTTTAAGATCTAGTCTGTCACCTTTGTTGCCCTTTTGGATTGTGATAAGGGACAAGTCCCTTTGACCTCATGGCTCCTTTCTGTAATCTCTGCCTGGCAGCCCTGTGGGACCACTGTGACATTGCTGGGACCACTGTGACATGGGACTGTTCAAGGCCAGCTTGGATGGAGCTTTGAGCAATCTGGCCTGGTGGAAGGAAGGTGTCTCTGCCCGTGGCAGGGGTGTTGCAACTGTGTGATGTTGAAGGTCACTTCCAACCTTAACCATTTATATGATTTCCTGCAGCCAGAGAAATTTTTTAATAGCTTTTTTTCTGCATTTAGTTCCAAACCCACTGTTAGGTTTTACCTTATTTCTTCTGCTTCCTCCTCCCTCAATTTTTCTTCCTTTCTTCTTCTTTTCATGGCTTCCTTCAGATACCAGTCCATGTGTCTCTGTGAAAATATTCCTGGTGTTGTGTCTCTTTCAAACCACAAGTGATCATTTTAAATTCCATCACTGACAACCAGTGAGGTTTCTTTCCTGAAGTTCTGGAGCAGGGATTAATTATTACTAGGCAAGACTCAGATGTTCCTAAGAAGGATTCTTTGACTTATGTTGTGGTTTGAAATATGTCAGGGTGAGAGGTTTATTTTGGGCCATTCATCCTTGTAGCAGACCACAACTTTTATCACTTGGTTTATCATTATTTGCTGCTTCTATCTCTTTTTTTTTCTTTTTTTTTTTTTTTTTTTCCAGTTGAGTGCATTACCATATAGACACAATAGTCTTGTATTCTTAGTTTGTGTAAAACTTTACCATGTATTTTTGGAAGCTTTTTATGTCCTTCACCTGACAGTGTAATCTGCAGTGTTTAAATTATTTGATAACTGTAGAAAAATGAAATAGAAGAAAAAACAGAAGTAAGAGCTAATATGCTATTTTTATTTATGTTTTGGTTTTTTTTAAAGAAAAAGCATTTGATGTCTGATATTTTTAACCTTTGAGCCCTTTGTCAATACAAACTCAATTGTGACACCAAAAGCTTTTTACATGCATTATGAAAAATTGTAAATCTATTAAAAAAAAAAAAAAGTAATCCCTTATTTTATTGTCAATTATGTTTATATGTAAGGTATTTGTGCCCAAGAGCAAATTTGCTCCCTGTTTTAAGTGTTCAGTGTGGACATCATCAGAGCTTTCTGAGGAATATGTAAGGAACACCAGGGCCCTGGGAAGGTCAGAATTTAATTTTAAACTTGAACCATGCATTTTGAAGTAGCTGCTACTGGGTTTATTTGCAGCATTAACTGTTGCTGTTTTGGAGATTGTTTTCTCCTTCTTGGGGAGCTACTGTGACCCCCAGTTCAGCCTCATGTGCTAGAGAGATCTGTACAGTTTGGAGTTCAGCAGTTGTCAGCATTGTTCTGTGCTCCCCTTTGTGGTGAAGCAAGCTGAATCCTCACTCCTTAAAACTCCCTGTGGACTGTGATGTACACAAAACCTAAATAAAACACATTTTGATGCTTGATATGATGTCCCCTCTGCCCCCTGAATGCCTCTTGGGCACCACTTCTTGGACACATCCCCAGCTTGGAGCTGCACCTTCTCCTTCTGAACTGTGGGAATGCCCGCAGTAGTTTATCCAATCTGGCATTTTTCTTTTCATTTAATGTTTACTTTAAAACTGTTGATAGGGAACCTACCACCCTTTTTAGTGATCTTTAGTTATTTTTAATTTCCTGGATGAGCACATGGAGGGAAAGTTGTGAGTGACCTTCCTCTTTGCTCCAGGTAAGCAAAGTGATTCTGGCCTTCTGACTGGGATTAGGTGTAATCACTTCAGAGTGGGGAGCAAACACAGTGTCTCCACCTGTCTCCTCACCTCCTCCTGGCATTGTCAGAAACTAAAATTAGCTTATAAATGTGACATTAGCTTATAAAACCTAAATGTAACCCATTGCTTTAAAAATCCAAGTAGCCCACACAGGGGGAAATCCAACTTTCTATGTGCAAGCAAATGCTCATATGAACCTCTGTAGCTTTGAAGAATATGTTTTTGCTTTACAAGACTGGAAGATGAATACTTAAGGGAAGAGTTCCCACTCTGCAAGTTAGGTTAACTGAATATAAAATAATAGCAAGTCTCAGAATAGTTTTAAAGTCTGTACTGTAGCTTCGTGCTTTGTTTACCATGCTCATTTATTCCATTCTTTAGGTTTGAAGATGGCACAATCTCTTTTCTTGATATCATTGCTCTGAAACATGGATTTGATGTTCTGGAAAAACTTACAGGTCAGTGAACACAATTCTAATACTGAAGAATGAAGTTGCAGATTTATACTTGGGGCACAAGTCTGAACATATTTCCTATGGCTGTAGCTCAATTTTCCTTTCTAGATTTACTATCCATGTTCATCAGTGGTGAAGATCAGACTTCAGTGTCACTGGTTTATTCAAGTCTTATGTATTGGATTATTCCAAGCTGGTTTGGGAACAAAATAAAGGTGTCCAGACTGTTCTCTGCAAATACATGCTCAAGATCTGAGTATATCAAGCACATCTAGTTTGCCTCATGCTCACAAAGATGCAGTAGGAAAGTAGCAGTAGAAAGTAGCTGATCAGCTCCTGCTGTTTGGGTATCTTTGAAGCCATGTCAGTACAGGAAACATTCATTCTCTTCATAAGAAAATATAATATGTATTGTAAGAAATGATAAGATGCAGCCAAAGTCTAATAAGGATGATGAATTGAAAGTAGTTTTTATTGGTTGTTGGAGAGTAAGAGTTGTGCTGGCTATTAGAAAGGCAATTATACAACACAACAGCCAAAGGAAAACACAGTGCAGGATGCTAAATGGTGAATCTAATTTTGATTTTTTAGCTTGTTTTATGAGAATACAAAGTTGTGTTTTGTCCTGTAAAAATGTTTACCAGATTCTCATGTATATTGTGTTTATGTCACCAAGTTTAGCACCAGAAAAGGATTTTCTTCTGTCAGATTAGCAATGATTCTAGGGATTTCTTCTCCTATGTGGAGTCTGTGGCTTCATCCTGCCACTGTCTGGGAATCACCTAAATTTGAACCATGAGTGTGATGCTTGTGAATGTTATGGCTTTCATCCTTGGTGCTGCTTTCAGTCATCATTTTAATGGATAGGAGACTTTCCTTTTAAAACTCATAAGATTAAAGATGGAATTACTACACGAGTTCTGCCTTGTGATATATAGGTGGTTTTGAAGGGGATGCTCCATTTTGGCTGATGTTTAAGAAATTATTTTGGAGGGAAATTCTTCCCTTGGTTTAAGAAAGAATTAATCACTGCTGAAACTTTTACTTTCTCTGTGCTAACCATATCCCACGAGATGAACTTTAATGTAAAAGAAACCTGGCACTTTGTGCTAATATCCTCAACTCCCTGCTCATAATTAGCATCTTCTCTAACTGTACTTGAGAGAGAGTTATGGGTGTTTGTTTTTTAATTTTATGAGAAAAAAAAATGCTTGATGAAGTGACAGTATGTAAAAGATGCTTCATCCACACTCCAAGTAGAAAAATACAGATACACTAAAGAGAAGGCATTTAAAATTCTGCCATCAGAAAGAAAAAATTGACTTCTAACTAACTGTGAAGGGAGTACATAAGAGATTAAAATCCAAAGATATTCTGATTCTCAGGTAATGAAGCTACTGGTATGTCAAAAATCCTCCTGGATTGTCAGTTCACTGTTTTGTTTTTAAATTTCTGTCCAAGATGAACTTGGTTTAGAGAACAAACTAGAAATAAAGTTTTATTTACTGCTAACTGCTCTTCCTGCTATAATGCTACATCAGTACAGGTTTTTCTTGCTTTCTTTTGTTGTTTGACTAAATGCAAACTAGACTTCACTTGTATGCTTGAAAGCAGAGCAGAACAGCTAGAGCATGATTTGAGAAGCTTTGAAAAACTGAGTTGCCAGAAGCAATCCTGCCAAAGCTGCTTTTGCAGAGTTTAATCTGTATAGAAGTTTTCTTTCTGGAAATAAAAACTGCTGTTGTGCTTTGGGTTTTTGGAATATGCATTTTCTAATATTGATGTGGATTGCATTCACAAACTGCCTGATCTGTGAAGAGGTCTAGGAAAGGCTAAAAATGGCACAGACCATGTTGGCAACAGCAGGGTCTCTTGCAAGCCAGCTATGCCCACCTTTCCTCCTTCATCCTTCTTCATCTAGGGACTAAACTAGACATATAAAAACATTAGTCACGAGTACTGGGTGTCTTACTAGTTACAGGAGTTAGATCAGGAATTCCTTCTGAAGTTATTAGAACCTGCACTTTGATTTTTGATATGATTTATACACCTTCATCTAACTATTGGTTAAATAATTACAGAAAAACAAAACCAAACCACCAAAACCAACTGGACATGGGAAAAAAATAGGAAGAACAGCATTTGTATTCCCAAACACAGACTTTAAGCCAGGAGTATAGTCACTAGTTGCACATTCTTGCCCATTTTCCCATTGCTGCTAATTCTTTTTTTTTTCCAATTCTGATTGGTAACACGAGAACTCTGATGTCCCATTGCACTGGAGCACCTATAAATCAGAGTTGTTAATGAGCTGATAATAGTGGAGTTTGTCCATGTGTTAGTTGTTCCATTTCTTTGAGATAGTGGGTAGTGATCTAACAAGAATGATAAAATCCTGGGCCTGCTTTCTCACTATCACTGAAATCAGGAGAGGTATACAGCCAGGGAGTAAAGATGGGAAAACATTTAACAAAGTGCAGTGATAATTTCATTTCTTTATCTACTCTATTTAGTTCAAAAGAAATTATTGTGTTCCTGAACAAAGAGTTTGACTTTTTTTTTACTTTTTTTTTTATAGTGGTACAGCAAATGACTATGCTTATGGTGTTTATTACATCATATGTGAATCCTATTTATCCCTGACATAAACTTATTCAGATAATCCATTGAACAAGGTTTTACTAAACACCAACTGTTCAGCCTCTATTTCTTGCACTTCTGTGTGCACGTGATTACTGTGAAACTGAGCCCTGAGCAAGTAAGGAATTGGAACCCCTACAGAGCAGTTACCTGCATTTGTTCACTCTCAGGTTTGCAACAAGAGATCCCATTTCATGGTGAGGACCTCCTTTGTGTGGACACTCTTGTGAATGCTTCTGTTGAAGTCACTGAAGCCATGAAAAGAAGGCTAATGTAATAGCCAGGGAACAGGATGAGGACTTGAGGGACTTGAGTTCCTTTCCTCAGCCACAAAATTTACTCAGCTTTTATTAAATCACATTAGACATTAATCTTCAGGGGAGCAGGGAATTGGGTAATTAAATGTATTTCCAGATCTGCATTTAGTCTCTGAGTGGGATTTATCTTATGTTGCCACCAGCACCTACATCTGAGGTAGTAGATTTACCATTTAGATTCCCATTACAACAAATGGGACTTCACCAGCTTAGTCCCTCTGACCTTTTTTGGAATCTTAGGACAAGAGAGAGGAGTTATGGCCAGTAACACCAGTCCTTCTTACTGTCTATTAAGGGACTGCAAACTTGAACTGTTAGATTAGTTGAGGTGGTAACAGCAGTTTGGGTATTTTATCTTCCCTCAGGTCTGTGGCCTGTGTTGGGCAGTGCAGCCTCTCGTATTTGAAATAAACACGTAAGGCAGGACAGGAAAGATGCTGGAAGAACCTCAAGGAGCATGAAGGCTCAGAGTGAGGGTTCTGTGTGAAACCCTCATCTGTCTATTACTCTGTGAATGATTTCTGAGTTGCAACATGTATTTCATGCTTCAAATCCAGTTTATTCAGATAGATGTTGCTTTCTCTGAGAAGGCTCCTAGTCACACGGCAGACAAACTGTCTTGCAAAAGCAAAATAATTTTTGTCTCCAGAGTCAGAATATTCCTGTTATGGTAAAACAGTCAAAAAGATGTCTTATTTAAAGAGTGTGTATGTACAGCTGACTTCAAAATTCTCATAGTTTTAATTTTCAAATGGCTGGTTAAAGCGGATTAGGAGGAACGAAAGCTCAGTTCTTTTGCATCAAAAGAAGCTGTTGTTGGAACTGTGGTTAATTTATTAGGAAAGACATGCTCAACTGAGCACACATTTACTAATGTCTGTGGATTAAATTAAAACAATTAAAGAATGGGTATTATAAAATGAGCAAGTAGGTGAGGCAGTCTTGCGCAACTGTCTGGAACTAGAGCCAAGCACATGCAATGGATTTGCAAGGCAAGTTGGAATTAAGGGATGGCCTCTATTTCATACTTTAGGTATGGTATCTGTTCCCAATTCTGCCTGAGAAACATTGTGAAATCTGCCACCTTCAATAATTCAAGTGGGAAAAAATATTATAT
>JANHGL010002732.1:25272-59982 GCA_024611195.1 Ceyx melanurus
TGTTGGAGGCAAAAGGAAGTCTAGAGGCAATATAATTATTAATATTATATATTTCAAGAGAGAATGGGCGTAAGACCCAAGTCTTCAGTAAAGACTGTGAGTGTTAACAGCAGTCAAGAGGAACGAAACTGAGGCCCCAGTTCCTGCACAGATCCAGCTTTGCCTACACATGGCTAAAGCATATCTTGGAGAAGTAATTTCTGTCTTTAATGCCTTTCTCCCTAGATCATTTTCTGTGTCAGATTTAGTTAGGATCTGAAGGAATTGCCATTTTTACTATGCAGTTGACATTATCATGGCTAAGAGATAAAGTCCTATGGGACTGTGTTTTTCAAAGGAGAACAGAAGTAAGAGGTTTTAGACTTGGGTGCAGACCTTTCAAAGGCCTTTTGATGCTTCAATAGATTGATTAAGCTAGTATCCTTGTTATTATTGGGGTTGTAATCTTTGTTATTCTTGGAATACCCTTTTAAAACAGGAAAAAATAAAAATCTTGTTCGGTTGTTAAAACCTGTGTAGTAAAAACTCAATAATTTTCTCTGTAGTTACAGCTAAATAGCAGAATGGAAAGCAAAACAGAAAATGAAATTACACATTAATTAATTCAGTTACTTTTTAAGACAATGTAAGATACTGCTAATTATTTTTGTCACATCTTGATATGCTAACAATGAGATAAAATGTTACCTTGTGGATACTAATTTCTTTGACTGATACATCAACAGTTTTCTTACCAACGTGCAGCTGGAAAATTCACTGCAGTAGGACAGTGAAATAAATTTAATTATATGAAAAACTACAGCACAGTCTTATTAGAGAGGGGATTGGCATTTGTGGAAGAAAGTCTGGCTGGCATTAGGGGCGTGCACAACCAGGAGATCTCAGGGTCCCATTCTGGTGTATGCTGGCTACCATGGCAAGGATTTACCTTATTGCCTTTATTACATTTTTAATTTCCTAGCTAACTGGCTCCAGCTGTCTCAACCCTTCATGCAACACAGAGATTTTATGCTAAATCTAAAGGGGCTAAATTAAAGCAAAAGGAAATTTGCATATTGTGTAAAACTCTACTTGTTCAGCAGATCCAGATTATATGGTGCTAATCACAAACACTAGACAGAGTAAATCCTCTTGAGCTCACCCTGGGGTTAAGTCAAATGCTTTACACTCTTTGACACATACCCATGAAATATGTAATCAAGTCTGTTTGACGTCCTCTCCTAATTACGTGTGTGTATTTTAAGCAGATGCTTTTCCAGCTGATCTATGCCTTTTGAGATCTTTTTTTTTCATTATTAATCAGAAAATCACGCTGTATATTAATGGCAAGTGCCAATTATGAGAAACTAATGTTAGTTTCTTTGCTTAGAAGCTGTGTTTTTGCAAATAAGAGCATTGCCAAATAACATATAGATGGAAAGAAAATGTAAGAACCTCTGAATATTATCCATGAGGAGCATAATTATTCTACTGCAGTATTTCAGCCCAAAACTGCAATTTATTCTTCCACATACTGATTTTTTAGTTTAGAGGAGAAACATTAAGTAAACATTAAGTAAACATTAGAAGAGGAATGGACTACTTGTTTTCACAAAAGCTAGATTGAAATGATAAAAATATTTCTTCCCCCCCCAAAGACTCTACATTTATAACTTTAGACAAGAATACATAAGCTTAGCCTTCCTACTCTCCTAGTGACATAATATTAGGAGACAAAAATAATATTTAATATACATTGTGAGCCACTGAGTTCCAAGTAAACCCCATTTTTATTGTGACTGTATAAGACAGTCTTCAAACATTGGTATTGAGACGGTTGGTTTTACCCCTAACTCTTCAGCTGAAGGATGCAAACTGTCACTTGGTTTTGAAGTTTCAGACAGGGCAAGTTCTCTTCCCTGAGTTCCCTTCAGTTCCCTTCGGTGTGTTTAGCAGAGACATCTACTGGCAAAATGTTATGTAGCATTCTCTTCCTCAGCTGATAAGTATTTTGTTAAAGTATCTTAAAATTGTGCTCTACTATACTGAATTTAGTATAAAGGTTTGAAATTGGTTGATTTAACTTGGTTGTTGCTTATGGAGTTTTAGCATTAATGTTTGTCTCAAACTGATGCTAAAATTTCCATTTTATTACCGTTTTCACCATGAATGGTTACTTTGGGATATTTTAGTCCCATTATTAGTTGAAACCCCAGGATACTAAAATTTCTGCCTAGTTTCTCCATTAAAGTAAAGCTTCCAAATCAGCTTGAACTTTGGCTACTTTCCTACTGAATGCTTCATAGGATTTTAAGGCAATCACAAAAATCAATTTAATTTTAAAGTATTAGGCTAACATCGTTCTCCTAAGTATCAACAAAAAGTCTGCTGAACAGGAAAAGTTCTTCCAGAAGATAATATTTGAATAAAATATCTATTTAGCTTTAAAAATGGAGAGTACAGAGTTGTAATGTAAACTTCTTGGGTTATCCAGTCCATGAAAAAAAATTTGATACTCTCTTAAAAAACAATGATCAATGAGCGGATTGACCTGGTTTTATTTATATAAATAAATTTTAATATATTGTGGCAACACTCTAGAGTGGCATGACTTTCTTTCCATGCTGTATAAAGAAAAATTGGAGCAAGTAGATTCTAGATGAGTGAGCAGATGACAGGGTAGGTTGAACGCTCACAGTTATGTTGTGTTTGAGCCTGTTCTGGGACAGAGAAAGATGCTTGTTTTGAAAGTTTTCTCTTTCAGTATAGATCTCATAATCACAACAATGGTTTATTTTCCTTATAACTGTATGTTAATCAGTGAAATTCAGCTTCTAACAAGTAAAGATCCTGGAATCCAGTGTGAGTGACTTTTAAATACACCAAAAATTCTAGTATGTGGGTAACTGAAAGCAACTGAAAGCACTGAAAATGCCTTTTCAAAGTGCTTCCAGGAACCTGTTTACAATTTCTGTTTTTCCCTTTTTTTCTTTTCACATTTGTGGCAGGAAAATAGGATCATCTCTGTTTGTGGACGTGTTTTTAAGTACCTTTTCAATCTGAATTTATTGAGAACAAGTTTCATTAGATTTGTTGTTGTAACTTCTTTCCTTTCCACCATCGTAATTGATTTGGTATGAGAATATCTACTTTTTATTTTGAGATAATTAAGGTGGTCTTCGAAAGGGACATGAGACTAGGTTAGGTTTCACTTGGGATCTGGCTCACAAGATCTGCTAATCCACTGTGATCACTGCTGATTAAGCAATTAAGAGATTCAGGCTTGAATTTCATATCAATATGATGTAAGAAGCATGAGTGAAGTCAAAGATATTTGAATAAAATCCCCCTTAATTTTGTATTAAGATGATATGGATAAAAACTAGAAGCTGCATGGACTATGTTGGAGAACAATGTGGAAAATATGCCAGTGGCACCCTAGAAATCAGTTGTTTCTTACAATCCCATCTATGCAATGCAGTCCTGATTACCTCATCCATGCTCAGCCATGACCAGCAGCACAAAAGGGTGCACACCTGAACAGAAAAAAATGACCAATAAGATCCTTTAGAGACGTGTGTCTGCTTAATGCTTTCTGGGGCTTTCACCCCCTGCTTAGCAGAACACAAAATACATGTTTTTGCAGCATTTGCCATGTTTAAAGCATTCCCATAGTGCCTCCTTTTTCCTGCTGTTCCAAAGGGCCTTTGCTATTCTTCGAATCAAGTCACCAGTGCTCAGGAAGGGGAGGGGAATGGGAAAAAGAAACTGTGAGGACAATCCAATTGTTCCTCTGACCCTTGATTCAATAAGAACAAAAACACTAAAAGGATTTGCAAGCTGCTGTCACATGGACTAATTTACCACGTGTGCAAAATTAATGAGGGGACTGGAGCTTCCCAACATGCACTGCTGAGCTGGGCACATCCCCTTAGTGAGGAAAGCAATGAAATTCAGACTCCAGAGTGTCCCTTTCTTTACGTGTGTAATTCTCATAGATGTTTGGACTTTGCTAGTTTAATTGTGAGGAATGTAGTGCTAAGATAGTAATTAGTTAAATGGGTCAACATATTTCTCACTCATTAAATTATTAATACAGTACAAGTTGTATATATGTTGTAATACACAAAATGAGTGATACAATGAGTGATACAATCACTCATTAAATTATTAAGCCACTTACCTGTCTTTACCACTATTAGGTACTACATGACTAGTGGACATTACATTGGTAGCACATCTAGAAGGATTTTTTACCCTTTCCAAGAAGTACTGGCTAAGCAAACTCGATGGCTCTGCACATCCATCACACACTGAGAATGCTAAAGGTCAAACCAGCCTCACTGTTACTGGAGCAACTGTTTTCATTAAGGTGTGCAGGATATCACCCAACTTGATGAGTTTCTAGAAAAAAACCATAACTTTTTCATTATATTCTGAGGACTTTGCTCCTATCAAATGACATTTCTATATAGGTAACTACATTATGTGTGATTTGCAAATGTGCCTTTTCTTTTACAATACAAGCTAAAATATAATGGATTATTTTAAAAGTCCTGTTTTTAACTGGCCTCTAAGATATTTCACTCCAACATGAAAGGTTTCTAGTCATGCTGTGAGTATATGTATAGCATAAAGGGGTGGCCTCCTGAGTTGTGGTTGGAGAGAGCTGGGAGCAGCATCAGACACCAGCAAATCAGAGGATGACAGGATCAGGCCAATGGCTACATCCAACACACAGTTATAAAATAGGAATGAGGAAAGTAACATGCTAAAATATTTAGAATGCAAACCCAGCTGCAGAGCAGCATTGCATGTGAGTTATTTTTGTTTAGTTATAGTTTTTGCGGGTTGCTTCTTCAGCAAATTCTTGAGGAAGAAACTTGCTGTGATTTGATGCTCATAAAGTCTAAGAGCAGTGGGGGACACAATTAACAGATTGCTGGGATTTGTGAGGTGAAACAAGAGATGAATTTGACTCGTGGGTTTTAGTAGCCCAAAGATATTTTTGTCATCCTTTCTTGTGCTTGTGATGTTTAATAACAGCTATGCAGACCGAGATAAAGCGTGGAAAATTTTCTGCCAGAGTCAGAACTGCTGGAGGAAGTCTCTGAGAAGACACTCAGAAGAGAGTAGAGACACAGAGAAAGGGCAAACAATGCCAAGGGCAGGTAACTCCAGAGGATACCAGACCTGTGGTGTTAGTGTGAGAGGTTGTAGATGCAGCAGCTGCTGGATGGAATAGACTATCAAGACAGATCTGAAAAAAAGCCAAAAAATGAAATCTGTTATTATTTCTCTATGGTCTTATTTACAACATAAAGTTAAATCATCAAGCGATGTAAAGTGCTTTATGGCCTAACAATATTAATACAATTAGGCCAACTGAGCACCATTAGGAGTCTGTCCACTGAAGTCTACACCCATCCTATAAAAACAAGGCTGAATTCCCACTGTTGCATTAAGCTTGCCTAAGCACCATGCATCATCCAAATGGCAGCAGTGACTAAGCAATGCTGTGTTTTAATGAATATTCAAACGTAGATAAATCATTTTACTTCTGTTGGCTTTTTAATTTTCTAATGCTTTTTCAAGGTCTGTGCTTTTGGAAGGAGGAGGAGGGAGACATTTGCTTTTATAGGAAAAAAAAAAAAGGCACGTTGCCATTTCATTTCTTAGTAGAGGTTCATAATACGATTACCAAAATGTGAATAACAATCAAATAATGCAGAGGCTTATTCCCTATGGATAGCAAAAATAAATTTCAGTCAAATGTTTCCGGCAGAAACCTCAAATTTGTCATGCAAAGTACTTCTCTGCATTCAAACATAATGTATTTATGTGAGTCAGAAACATCAAACATTAGGATAAATAGCCAGATTATAAGTACAGTCTGCTTATGAAATGATTGGAATGGAAGTGCAATTAATGAATCTGGCAGAATGGTTATGAAGCAGTGTTAATGCCTCGAGTTTTAAAGAGAGCATCCATATCTGCTTCACAACATGGGGTGGAGGAGACACTCAGGGACTGCTTCCCATTCTCCTATTACCCATCTTTGGCTACCTTTTTGTTCTCTGGGACTTGTATTTATGTTGGAAGAGAATTAGGAGGAATTTTACAAACTTCTTTGGGGCTTATATTAAAAAGGAAACTGAGGTCTGGATGGGCAGCATCATCAACTATGTACTTCTAGGAAAATTTGTGAGAAGTTAGTTAGGAGTGGTGTAAAGCATGTGAACTGGCAGGTTTTAAGAATTGTGTGGTTTTGTGTATTTCTGGGGCTGAAGGGAGTGTTTTTTGGGGAAAAAAAAAAACCCAGGAGTAAGCATCCACTGTGAAATATATGAGCTTTCTGTATTGATTTATGTGCATGTGGTTCTTTAGTGGGAAGAGTGTGTGGATATCTGCATCTTTAGCCTCTCATCAGTGGATTGTTCAGTGACTTTTATCAGTTTTATGTTCAACAGCTAGTGGTGATGGAATAAAACATTTACATTTTCAAGAACCTTGTGGGGCATGCCCAAGCAGAGGCTGCTGAGTGCAACAAAACCAAGCTCAGTGCTGTCTGATGGCAGCAGCCAGCACTGCTTTTAAGCAGTGAGAAGTGCTGAGGTTCAGCTCCCCCTTGCCAGGACCCCAGAGACTACCTTTATGGAGAATTTGTTGTGGTTGTACAATTTGCAGTACTTACTGCTTTTAATTTTTAGTATCTGTGTGACTTGACTAGCAGTAGCTATGCATGTACTGTACTGTACAAGTAAATTGTACATGTTGCAGGTGAATTTTAACACCTTATTCCAAAAAAAAAAAAGTCAATTTATTCCAGTATTCACATCTTACCTGAGCCTGCTCAATGCCAATTTATCACAATACTTAGAATATGTTGTTATTTATTTCAGAAAGTTAATACATAAATACGAAAACTCGGGTGAGTTTGGTGAGCTGGTGCAGGTCAAACCTAAGTCTAGATAACCTGGTGCTCAATACTGAAATTTTGGGTTATGTTGCCCAATTATGAAAGGTGTCTTTATTAGTCCAGTGAGTGCAATCTCTTCAGCAACCCCAGCATCTGCTCCCTTAAATCCTGGTTATACATTATTGAGAAGATGTGTCTTTGTGGCCATGAATTGTGTGGTGTTTTGTTCATTTTCACTTTACCAGAATTCATCACTTTATACATGAAATTCAAATCAGAATTACCTTTTAATATGTTGTGATTTCATATATAACAGGAATTCTGGTTCCTGATCAGCTTTGTGCCATAATTGCAGCCCTTTAAGCCTGGCAGTTAAGTCAGTTTTCAGCCCACCCCATTGTCCACTGTCTAGTCAATACTTCATTATGTCTGTGAGGATGTTATAGGAGACAGTGTCAAAACCCCTATTAAAATCTAGATAAACATCCATTGCTCTCCCCTCATTCACAAAACCAGTCAATCTCATTTAAGAAGACTGTGTGGTTGGTTAAGCATGGTTCCCTCTTTGTAAATCCATACTAATTATTCCTGATCACCATCTTGTCCTTAATAAATGTAGAAATTTAGACTCATTTGCTTTATCACCATCCCAGAGACTGAGGCTAAGAAGTTACTGAGAACTTTAACCTTTTGCCTGACCTTTCTCACCAGGGTTTCTAGCTGAAGAAGTCCTTCTTGTTACCCATTATCCCTCACCAGATTTGCAACCCTGCATGCTCAGACCATGGCTCTGTATTCCTCCAGGGTCACTTAACCCTGTTTCCACATCTCTACATTCTATATATGAGTTTTTTTCATCCATGCTCCCTTTGCTTGATTTCCTGCTTGCCACGACGGACCATTCTTGAGCTTGAAGAAGGTAATCCTTGAAACCTTTTGTATGACCTGAAATTGAATTTCTCATGTCGGGTTAAACCCAGGTTTTTGCAGTGACTAATCCCAACCACCCCTTGGAGCATTTCTGAAAAGCTGGATAAGGCCATCAGCACCTGGATAAAAATGGGCATTGAGGCATGTAGATGGTGGGGCTGATTCAGGATCAGTTTAAATCACTCCAAAAATCTCATTGATTTCCATGAGCACAAAATCAGGAAGTGTGTCAATGTTTGTTGCCATCAGGGGAAGGCTGCTAAACATTTGGGATGGCAGCAAGCAAAGAAAATGGAGCCTGTAAGCTTTTTATGGGCACAGTAAATAATTATTATTGAAACTAATCTTAAATATTTAGGCTTTAGCTCTTCCTGAAAAAGCTATCAACTATCTGGATGTTCACAATCACTGCTAGGCAGCTCAATGGGTTTGATTTTAACAGTCTTTTCTATGGAGTCTCTTACACAAATAGAACTATTAATGACATTTAATAAATGATTGAGGTCTTAATTAAGTTTTTACTTTCAAGCAATTTAAGGGGTTAGTGGTGATGCAGTGATTTTGTAAACAGAGTATCTTCACATTTATTACACATTTATAAAAGTAGGGAATAATTGTTACTGAAAGTCTAGGCAAATCTTTTTCAGGGTTTTGCAGCTTGTGAAATGCTTATTTTCTTCTTTTGTTATGAATATACTAATTCATATATATATTTTTACTGATGACTTAAAATGATAGTCTCTGTTGAGAGTCTTTTAAACAAAACTATTTTTTATCTCTGAAATGTTCATATTTTAAAGCTATTTAAACTTTTTGGCTGAAAACTTGAATACTTGATTTCATGTTAATAAATTCACTCATTTAAATAGCATCGGGTTTCAGTTACAATTACAAATTTCAAACAAGAATAATAAAGAAAATAGGGGATCCCTCCTTGGATGGGAGGATTTAAGCCTAATTAAGCAGTAGTTGTTGACTTGCATGTTCTGTAATAGGCATGACACCACTTGGTACTCAGCCTGGTCTAGCATCAAGTCTCTCCCTTCAACTGCAGATCTGAGGCACAGCTCAAATAATAATTTCCTTCTCCTGCAAAAAGGCAGGGACTGGCTGAGAGAAGCAGCATTAGCAAGGGAGGAGACTGCCAGCCAGCATCAGGAATGATTATAGACACTGCTGCTGTGATGGGCTGCCAGCTTGTAAGTGCTCAACAATTGAGTGACCTTGGCCAAACCCTTCCCAATAATGATACAGCGTTTGTTTTAATGTGAAAGTGACAAGAAGGAAAAGATCACAGTGCATCTTTCTTTCATGCAGTCCTCATCTCCAAAATGGATGCATCTCATGTGAATTTAATAATTCGTTTCATATGCAAAGCTTCTTTCTCTGGTATTAAGAACATCTTCATTTCAAAGCTTAGAAAAGTTAAAGAAGACTGAAGGTTGGAGGCGAGGAGGAAAGATAGCTCTTATACCTGGCAGTAGCTGTCACCTGCTTAGAGATAATAAAATTATCCTCTGAAATTTAAAACTGTACTTTATTTCAGCTTAAGTAACTGCAAACGTTTTTATTTCAATCCTTTTTCTTTTTTTTTCTTAAGACCACCCTGCTAATTGGGCTGAATTGCCTGTTTTATTAAAGAAAAAGTATAAAATAATAGTAAAATATTTGTTGTAAAAATATGAACCAAAGCCAATACTTTTGCATGATACTGCGAGGTTTCTTTTAATTATGAACCACCCTCAACAACGTTTGAATGTAATATTTTAGAGCAGATGAACAAAGTCCAGGACTGGCAAAACTGTCCAAAGAAAGCTAGCAGCAAAATGTAAGGGAGGCAAACGTATCTAACAAGCTACTCAAAGGCCCTAAGCTCTCATTCTAACTTATTTTATGGAGGGCTCATATTCTCAACTCAAAAGCAGTATTGTTTGGAGGTGGAAATTGGAAAGTGTCTTGTAAAGCATAATGCTTTATATGTTAAAAGAATTATTACTTTTTATGGCTTCAGTGCCACGCTGTAAAAAATTTTGTTGGTGTTATGTAGTGCATAATATTCATGGAAGAACTTATGATGAATGTATTTGTGCACTTGCTTATTGTCACACATCTTCCCTCTTTAATGCAGAAAAAAATCCATAAATCTCCCTTTCCTTCTTGTCCTGTTTTCACAGTTGTATAGGAAACTGCTTGTCACATCTAAGGATTCTGGTTCAAGAGACTTTATTCCCTTCCCTCCCAGTTTTGGTGTGTTAGATCCCCTCGTGTTTGACAAGACATACCTGAGTGCTCTGGCAGTGCAGAAGAGGATATTCTAAAACTCTTCTTGTATGCTTCTGGGGAGTCATTTCATGCTACCATGTTCCACCTTAGTTTATGGGATCAATTAATGTGTTTTAGAGCACAAGACAGAAAATCACTATGTATGTATTTATACATGTGAAGTAATGGACCAACAGTTTAAGAATGCTTTGAAAATAAGTGTAGGTTATCTTATCTCAGCAGTTCAGATCTTTATCACAAGTCTAAAATAACATTTTCTTTAAAACTTTGTTTTATAGTCATGTGACTAAGAGCATGCTTCTTAAAAAATAAAAAAAAGTTTTATTTTCTGGCTCATTGTTTCAGAGAAAAGCTTAAAAACATGAGCTATTGATATTCAGAAAGCAAGAAGTAACTGCTAGCCCCGAGGACTAAAATTTATGAGTTCTGCAGTGCATTGGTGTTTGTTCCATCTCTCACACAACAACACTGCAACTTACATTTTTTGATAAACCCTTTTCTGTTTGGGCTTTTTCTGGAGGACTTCTCCCCTGTTACTTTCCATCCACTCCCAGCAGCAGTGTGATCACATAGTGGTAAACAAAAAGATCAACTGCGAGATATTGAAATTATTCCAGATTGAGAGTATTCTCATTCTTGTTTATATTTCCCCAATATAAGCATCTAGGAAGTAACATTGCAAGTAGTCTGTGAGTCACCTTGCCACTTGAAAGCTTCTGTGTTATGAAAATGTACTTTAGCAATGTAGAAAGAATAAAGCCCATATAAATTATGCTTAATTTTATTACATCAAGAATATATTTCTCGTCCTTTTGCTTATAGAAAATAACTTGAAAATGTGATTTTATTTTTTTTTAAAACCCTGTGTTCATTATTTGTATATATCTGCTTGAGAGCCACTTTTGATTTATTTTATAGAATAGAATTGTATTTGGAATATGCAAGGTAAGTGTGTGGTCCATTCTTCAAGTAAGCTTTTGAACATCTAACAGGGAAAATGAGTGTACATCCATTTCCCTACCACACCTGTGCTTCAGGTGTTGACCAAGGGACACAGGAGGGACCTCTTCAGAGTTTCTGACCCAATTACAAGAAGAAATATATTGAAAGATACATGAGTGGATTTGAACTTGATTTGTGAGACCTCCAACTCTGGTTTTGGTTTTATTTGTGCAAAAAATATCTGCCTGTGACGTCAGAGATAATGTGATTCTGTGATTAAAACAAACGAACACACACCAAAAAGAGAAAAATATTCTAAAAAAAAGCCAAACTTGAGTTATTTCTGGAAAATAAATAATTCTATATGACCTGAACATCTTGAAATTTTCTAATTAAGCAAAATGGGAGGAAACGGTATTGCAGATGTCTCATGATTAATTGTCTCACATTCTAATCCTCTTTTTTTCCTAAAAGTATTGGTTTCTAAATATATAATAATAGTAACAATAATAATAAACCAACTTCCCTCTCTTTTATTTGCTCAATTTTTTGAATTAGCAAATGGACTAAGAGGGAGGAAGAGAATAAAGCTGGTGATCTGGGACATCTGTCTAACTGAAATTTATTTATTTTGATACAACATTTTACAGAAAAAAGTCTAAAATTATTCTATCAGACCACCTAGATGTAGTACTTAGTATTTATTTAATTGTATTTTAAATGTGTTAATGCTTATAATACTTAATTCAGTATTCACAAAAGCTTCGCCTGCCTGGAAATGAAATATTTGAATGTCTTTGAAACAAACATTTCTTTGGGTTTTTTTTCTGGATACTTTAACCTTCTTCCTGATGTGAAATGTAGAATATCACTAACATAGTTTCTTTACAAGCAGAATGCCATTTTCCAGTTGCCATTAACTAAAAGTGAGACTTCTGTGTAACAATGGTGGATACATTTATCTTTGAAACAAATTAATGGCATATTTTATAATTTTAACATATTTGATTTAAATGCTTTTGCAAAAATGGACATGCCATAGATTGTTCCAAGTTCTGAATAGCTGACTCTCAGGTCTAAGGGGAAAAGTGAGATCATTATTTAAAGTACAATTCAGTGCAACCACCAGTGAGCATTCCTGATTTTCTTTAATAATCTATAAAAGCTGAAGGTTAATGAAAGGGAGAGCATGAGAACAAGAATGGGGTAAACTAAGGGTAGTAAAAAGGAGGCTGAGACTTTTATAAATTGGAAATTAGAAACTGAGAATAACGATACCAGTCCATTAATTGAATAACATCATAGTTATTTAAAAGTAATAAATTTTTATGGCTCTGTTAAGAGGTTTTTAAGATATATTTTGCTCTCCATTTCATACATTAGTCCTGAAAATGTCTTCCTGTTCATGAAAGCAGAAATTATCAAAATCTCTCTGGGCATCATGCCATTTTGTAGTACTAATAAATCATTTTGTTCTGACAAGAAGAGTTTTAAATAAATGTCCACTCAACAAGCAGCTGTTTTAAACAGCCTCTGTCTTTGGGGCAGATACTGTCTCAGCTCCAAAACATAATATAAAAAAATAAAGAACTAAGGTCTGATGGGGCACATTCAGTTAGCATGGAGGAATTCAGAACTGTCTTGAAAAGGTGGGTCTGCATCTCAGCAGTGCATAGGGTATGGAAGGATGTTCTTCCTGGCTGCTGCAGGAGAGCTTTACAGCTGTGGCAATGAATTCCAGAGTAGTCAAACAGCCAAAATAGCAGTCAGGTATAGTGATGTATTTAACTTCTGGCTTACAGAGTATCTTCAGATAAAATTACAAATATATTACACATACCCAACCGAGTTCAGTGAATATTATCCATAAATATTTGTGGAAATGAGGGTATAGATAAGAGCTGGATAAAATGTGGGAAACAAACTAATCCCCTTGACAGAGCTCATTTTATATTACAAGAGAGTCAGTGAGTCGAGTCAAAGTTGGGTAGGTTGCAGAAGAAAATAAAGACTGCAATTGCTGTCTCTGGTCCTTGAACACAGTGAGCCTTGAAGGTTCAGCATCTAGTCAGAAATAATCAACACACTGTCTTGCTACCAATACATCTTGTTAGCTGCTTTGATAGAGAAGGATCTCAGCTTTTATAGCAGCTCATATACTGCATTTGACAGCACCATTACAATAAAGAAAAAAAGACAAAAACAAGAGCTGTAATGAGTACATTTGGCAAGACTTGCATTGTCAAGGGTTCAAAAAAAAAAGCTTTCTGGTTTTGATTGATTTATTGGTTTGACCTTACAGGTGAGCCAAGTCAGGACAGGACCATAAAATTATAATGTTTCAGACCTTTCAGCTTCTTGTTTTCTTTAGTGTTCTGTGTTTAAGACTGGTTGAGTGTCCCACTTTCTACTGATACTTCTACTGATACTATCTTGAGGTTATTAATGAGCTTATTATTTACATGTTCAGAGTCACAGAAGGAAAGAAGCGCTTAAGACAACATTTACTTACTTATCTATTTATTTAACTGTTTTATTTAACCCCACCCTTATGAGGGGTGTTTAATGCTGTGAAACATGTACTGAAGTGGCCTGTGAGAGAGCAGAACTCTAGGACACAAGAGAGTCTCTCCTAAGAGCCAAATGAAGGTTTTCTATCACTTTTCATACTCCATGGACTTGCTATATATATAGCTGTCAAGATTGTTCTGTTTCTCCTGGGGAGTTCAAGCTGACTGCTTGCCATGGCCACAAAAGGCAGCTTATCCTGCATCTTTCTGATCTCTCTTCATAGTTGTATTGATGTATTCTTATTTCAGAAACATCTCTGCTGAGAGTCAAAATGAAAATTATAATGACAGGAAAAAGAGTAGAGAAGCCATATCACCATCCAGGCTAACATTATCTGGTAAATACTTCATCTGATCATTGTGTCAGTTGAAATCACTGTCAAAACACAACAAAGCTGATGATCTCACTGATTTAGAAAAACATTCCCTGTTGAAAACATCTCAGTAAGTTGAAACCAATATAATAAACATTGAAAATAGGGGTTTTTTCAGCTCTTAAAATATCATTGAGGAAATCCTTAGAAAAATGCTACTGAGTACCAGTGTGTGGGAACTGATAAAATATTGTGAGACTCTCATGAAATGAAACAGGTGGATTTGCTTCATATCCTGCTGTATGCAAGAAGGCAGAAAAGTTTCAGGGAGGTAAATGAATATACTATTTTTGCATGAAATGTGCCCACATGAATGTTTAATACGTGCAGACATTAAATGCATTGCCATGCATTTAAATCCACACTTCTTTATTTATCAAGGTTTTCCACTTGGGTTTTCAGTCAAATATTTTAACAGCTTGATTAATCACTGCAGTCCTAATCAGTCTGAAGTTAGCTTCTGTTTTGAGTTAGGTGTCTTGTATCTCTCATGAAGTACCACAGTGAGGTGATGCAGTTCCTAGAGAATCATCTCTTAGAGATCTAGGACCAACCAGAGGCCTGGTCAGCCCAGAAAAGTTGAAATATCAGAAGCTTGGACAGCCTGATATAGCCATTCTGCTTAGTTCAATTCAGAAGAGGACAGCTGTTGCATAAAGTCACCTAATAAATAAAAAAGGCTAAATAATTAAAGGGATTGAATAATTTCAACTGAAAATCAAAGCTCCCAACTGCTCATTTAGACTAAGCCAAAGAAAATGTGATCTAAGAACGGGTCTCATTGTGATTGAAGCAATTCAAATAGCCTTCTATATTGAGTTAAGCATCTTCAAGGCAGAAAAAGGGAAGAGTATTAGATGAACATATTTCAATAACCAGTTTTGTAATTCAAGGCTAAAGTAATAAAACAGATTCTTTGCTTCATGTTGTGGAATTTGCATATCATGTTATGTGGCATCTCTGTGTAGTCAAAGATCATGCAGCTAAGCTTCTCTTTCTTTGCTGACAGTAATAACACTCAGCATCTGTTAGGTGTAGTAGCTGTATATTCTGTGATTCATTTCTAAAGATTTTAATTTCATGTTGCTTTAGATATGAAGCTCTTTTCATTTATAGTACCAAGACTACACTTTGGTGGAGCCAGAATGAAAGTTAGAAAGATTATCTGTGTATTTATTTCCTTACATTTCTTTGATCCTTGGTAAGGCTCCCAATATATTCTGAATAATTCCATTTGTGAAATAACGAAAGGGCCTGTTTCTGCATTCTAGATGGCTTTGGCAAATGTGCTGCATCAAAGAAAGAAAGAAGTGTATGGTAGATAATACTAAATAACCAGAAAACACAACAAGAGCTGTATTTCTGATATTTCCCTTCATTAGCCCCAATAGTTTTCTTTAACATCTTAAAATATGGATCTCATATAGTCTGAATAGCAGTAATATTGTATCTTACTGCTTTAGTAATGCTGTGTCAGGATGTAAGAAAAAACATTTCAAAAATTGAGAGCTCAAAAAAGAACCCAGGAAAGTAAAACGTGTTGTTTTACTGTTATGTCTGGTGACAAACTAGAATCTGAAGGCCCTCAAGGGGAGAACTAAGTGAATCTGGGCCCCCACACCCCTATAAGTGTTGTCGCTTCATCCCTAATTGGTGGGAAGGGAACTGATGGCATCTTGCCTTCTCTTCCTCACCTAGAAATGGAAGTTTGTGAATGAGGCCTTAAGCAGGACCTTCCTGGGGTTCAACAAGGGCCAGGTCCTGCACTTGGGTCATAAAAACCCCATGGTAACCTACAGACTTAGGGATGTGTGGTTGGAAAGCTGCAAGTTGGGAAAGGCCCTGGGGGTATCGATCGCTAGTCGAATAAATATGAGTCAGCAGTGCTTGTAGGTGGCCAAGAAGGCCAATGGCATCCTGGCTTGTATTAGAGACACTGTGGCCAGCAGGAATAGGGAGGTGATCAACCCCCTGTACTTGGCACTGGTGAGGCCACACCTTGAATATTGTGTTCAGTTCTGGGCCCTTCGCTATCAGAGGGACATAGAAGTGCTGGAGCTAGTCCAGACAAGGGCAATGAGGCTGGTGAAGGGTCTAGAGCACAAGTCCTGTGAGGAGTGGCTGAGGGAGCTGGGGTTGTTTAGTCTGGAGAGGAGGAGGCTGAGGGGAGACCTTATTTATCTCTACAACTGCCTGAAAGGAGGTTGGACCGAGGAGGGGGACAACCTCTTCTCCCTGGTGACATGTGGCAGGAGTAGAGGGACTGGCTGCAAACTGCACCAGGGGAGGGTTAGGCTGGATATTAGGAAATTTTTCCTCACCTAAAGGGTTACCAAAGTTTGGAATGGTCTACTCAGAGCAGTGGTGGAGTCCCCATCCCTGTAGGTATTTAAATGGCGTGTGGACCTGGTGCTTGGGAGCAGGGTTTAGTGGTGAGCTTGCAGTGTTGGGTTGAAGGTTGGACTGGATGATCTTGAAGTTGCCTTCCAACCAAAGACATTCTCTGGTTCTGTGATTCCTTCCTAAAGCCTTGCAATTATTAAAAAAATCCAGAATGGAAATTAGGGGGAAAATGGGGCTTTGAAGCTATTTTTATTCAATGTGTTTACACCTTAATTGCTAAGTCCCTCACCTGACACAGCAGCAGCAGCCTGTACTCTTCTTCCCTGGCTTCTGCAGGGCTCAGGAGTAAGGGGTAGCCATGGGAAAGGGGCAGGGTCTCCTAAGTGCCTGCTGCCTCACTTCTCCTCCCTCACAGTGGCTTCCTCTGAGCTGATAGAATTTGTCTCTCGCTGATGCCTTGCTTGGATCAGTGTTTTCTTCTAACCTTGTCTAAGTCTGTCTTCAGAGGCAGTTTTCTAGTTTACCATAGAGCTTGATTTACAGCATGAGGCAGCAAGTGGTACACATAAGAATTAGTCATGTCTTGAAATACTTCAGCTCTTCTGAACTGAATCTGAAGCACAGATTCTGAGTGATTTATGGTGTTATAATTTATTGAAGCTGAGATAATACCAATAGTCATGAAGCACACTAACTACAGTCTTTAGAAGGAAGCAAAAGCAAGAATAAATTAATTTATAATATTGCTATTTTCAACCTTAGATTCTCTACCAATCTTCTTTTTAGTAGATGTGCACACTGAACTTATAAATGACAAAAATACCTATCCTGTGCTTACAAAATTACAGATGTTCAGTCTTAATTGACCACAGTATCTTATTACCACTCCCGTGACTTGGAGAACACACAATATTTTGGGTGCAATGGATTTCAGGAACCCATAGGAATGAGCAATGTACTGGCAATTTGTTGAAATGTGATCAATGCCAGGCAACACTGCAGGACATTCTGCTTATAAAAACACTGGTACTGTCATACAGAGAAACCACAAGGTTTCTTTTGTGGTGTTAATATAGATATTTACTAAAACAAAATTTGCCTGTTTAAAAAGCTTGAGACAGGTCCTAGTACAATTCAGTGTAGGATGAGGTCCAAGAATTCTGAGCACTTTTCAATATTGACTGCGTGCTTCCTTATGATTAAGGCATCAAATAAAGGAAATTTCAAAGCAGTTTTTACAATTCATTGTAGCTGCTTTTTTATGTCTGTTTCATGAATGACACTGTTTGTTTCCCCCATGGTAGCTATTATAATAACATTACCCATCAGAACCCTAGCCTGAGACTGCAAAACAAATGGCAAAGCATACTTTCAGGATATCATAAAGTTATGAATATCCATAAATCCAAAATGTAACTGTGAAAAATACTATTATCTTAATGTCTGGAGCTTATTTTACCAACTTTCAATGACCCTGAATGTTACAGATATAGAATAGATTTTCAGAGAAGACTGAGAGGGGATCTTATTAATGTTTACAAATATCTGAAGGGGGGGGTGTCAAGTAGAAGGGGCCAGTCTCTTTTTAGTTGTGCCCTGTGACAGGACAAGAAGTAATAGCAGCAAGGTGAAACAATGGAATTTCCACCTCAGTATGAGGAAAAACTTCTTTAGTATGAGAGTGACAGAGCCTGGAACAGGTTGCCCAGAGAGGTTGTGGAGTCTCCTTCTCTAGAGACTTTCAAGACACACCTGGATCTGTTCCTGGGTGTCCCACCCTGTGCTGTCAGGGACTTGATGGTCTCAAGGTCCCTTCCAACCCCAACCATTCTGTTTCTGTGACTCAATTCATGTTGAGAGATTTCCTCCTCAGAAAACCAGTTTTTGATTTATCTTTATATTCAGTTTATTTCTGGTGCACGTTGTTTGTCTCCTAGTTCTGCATCTGCCCTCGGGGGAAAACAAAAACAAGTAACTCACAAAACTGTGGAGCCATTAGAAAGTCATGAGACTGTCAAGTAGTACTGGTGACTGGGTCTTATGAAAAAATATTTGAAGAAACAATTGTACTTAACTGCAGACCTGATTATAGTATCATAGTCTGGATGAGCAGATGATGAGAAATGTTTCCCTGCCACTATGTTAAAGTGATTAGAAATTTGTTGCTGACTCAAATAAATAAAAGTCAGTGCTGAATTAGTCTTATGGACTTGAAAACATAAGACTTACTGCCTCGTCTTACATTTTCTAAATTCCTGTCTCTGTAGCTTTGAGTCAAAGAGTTTTGCACTCTTTGAGAGATAAAAATGACAAGAAACAAGCAGTAGTAAAGCTATCACATGCTGACTTCAAGGAATTGTGCATAGCAGGCTCCAATAAACAAAGGACAGAGCCACTCCTATAATAAAGCAGAAAATAGGCCTGTGCCTTACGTTCAGGTTTCTAACAGCTACCAGGAGAATTCATAGGACAAGCTTCTTTTGCATTTAGTCATTAAGATGACAGAATCATAAGCAGAAGTTGTTCTGCTGGACTGAGAAAAACCTTGGGAGATAAAGCCTTTCGAGGTAAACTGGAGCATCATAAATACATGCTCACAGGGATGATTCTGTTGTTCTCACAGAAACCTCTGTGGGCTCATGTCATCCAGCACTCTGGTTTGAATGCTGCTTCCATGAGGTGTGCAGAACACACTTCCTTTTCAGTAAAGCCTTCCCATTCATCTTTTATGCTGCTTGTTTTATGGTTTGAAAAGTCATCCTGAAATTCTTTTCTCTGTTGAGAGTAAGACCGAGGCACACACCCCCTTCCCCAGCTCAGAAATCACATAACAATAGCTAACAGCAAATTAAAAGTGTCTTACCTGGAGCTTATTTGAATTATTAGGTAGTTTTCAGTCTAACATGCAGCTAATCAAAATAGAATTGTAATTAAAATAGTTATACTAAAAGTGAGTCAGCCAGCTGGCACATACAACTTCCCAACTCTTATACTGCTCCTAAGAATTATACTACTCCCAAGAAGAAAAAAAAAAAAAAAAAAGGCAAAATATTCCAAAGTATTCCTCATTATGATGTTTGAAAATTAGGAGTTGCTTCTTTCAGCATGAGTTGCTCATTTTATTCAGAACAAAGACTTCTATCTTCCCTCACTGTGTGAAAACAGAGCTTGAATTAGTTGCTCTAAAGAAGTGGATGATGGGGCATCAAAGAGCCTTCTGTTCATGAAGATAAACACTGGATATGTGTCTCGTGTTTGGTTTTGGTGTAACATTCAAATGGAGGATTAAGCAGTTGCTTCCCACAGTCTTAAACTATTGAGATGGTGTGGGAGAAGGAATAAAAGGATTTAAGCTATTATGTAAAGAATTAGTGTTGAGAGAGTAAAAGGTCCCCCTGTTGCTCGTTGCATTCTGCATGGATTTGGTAGTGTTTGGAGTGTGATGTGGCTCCCAGTTTTGGACACAGGGAGTACATAATGAAGTTGAAGGAGTCCATCTAACATTTCAACCTGGACACTGATCTTGTGGGGTGGAGTCTTGTACTTTGAAACAAAACGACGTAATTTTCTAAAAAAAAAAAAAAACCAAACCCCCAAAATAGGTTAAAAACTGAAATTTTCTTTTTATGTAATTCTTTTTGTACTTCTTAGCAGTGGAAAAAAGCCTGCTCGAATATATGCACAGCAAGCTGTTATTTACACATTTTCCCTTGCTCACAAATTCAGTCACCTCAGCTGAAGAAAAGGTCATGGTCCACCTCACTTAGTATTACTCTCCAAATCAGTTTTTATTACATGTGTTTTACAGATCAAGTTGGTTGTACTGCTCATGTGAATCAGTGTGACTAAGGGGTTTGCATCTTATGCACTGTCTGTGAGTGTGGATGATGGATGGTTTTGTGAATTTGCTGGTAAGTCAGTTAGAGTGTTTTATGCTGAGTTTTAATGAACTAGATTTGCTAATGGTTATGACCAATATTGGGATGCAGTTACGTTAGAAGAGGTCCTTTCTGTTGACATCAAGGAAGTGTTAATGTATTAATTTTAATGCTTACGTTCCATGAGAGGCTTTTAGTTCTGTTTTAGAAGTAATGTTAGCCAACCTGAAAGGTAATTTTCATGTATTTTTGATTTATATTCTTCATAGTTAATCCTTAAACTATCAATTTTAGCTGTTTAGAAGTTACATAATTTCAATATTTTTTCTCTGGGCATCTGCTACTCCTCACTCTGGGACATATGCAGTAGGTAAAATTGGTCTGACTTAGGACAGCTGTTCTCATAATTTAAGGGAAAAAAAACCACCAGGAACATATATATAATATTTTTACTGATGAATGTAGAAGCCCTACCAGAGTAAATGTGATCAAGGTTTCTTAATAAGTTGTTTGATTCTATTTTCTCATTATTTGCTTTTCTAGTGTTTTATTTAGAACATTTTAGGGTTGCACTTTGAGGTCAGGGTATTGGATCATCCTAGGAATATTTAATGTTTGTGTTGTCAGTGCTTTGTTTGAAGCAGGATTGCTACACAACAGGAGCAGTTAGAATACATTGGTTAATGTGATTTGAAGCCTAAGAATTCAAATTTGCAGAGGAGATATATGAAGATGCCATAAAGTTCATCCTCAAGAGATGTTCTTTGGGAGAATAACACCTAAGTAGGTGACAGATTTCACTCAGAGACATTCAGTTCTACAAGAAAAAATTTTAAAAAATAAAATAAAGCTTAGAAATGAATCTTAGCAAACATTTCTTGGAGGAAGTGAAGGAAGGACTCCAAATGTTTGACAGGATTTATAGGTTCCATGGCTTCATTAGCACATTGACTCACAGGTCCCACATGGTGATCTGTCTGGGATTTATTAGAAGGTGGCTACATATTGGTTTCACTCCCTGCTGATTGGTTTGCTCATCATTTCTCTGCCTCATTGCTATCTTTTAGGTAATGCTGAAGAACAATGAATCACAATTGCTCTTTTTTCTTATCCAAAGATGTATGTGAGTTTGGATTTACTGAAGTAACAGAGAATTTGTTCATGTAAATGTAATTTTCTGTGGGTTTTTTTTCACAGCGTTAGAAAAATAACTGTATATTTTATTTATGGCTCTCTTCTTCCTTATCTCCAGTATTTAATTTGTCATAATAAGAGAGATAAGAAATGTATTTGAATGCAAATCACAGAGGTTTCTGAATACAGGCTGAAAACCTTAAGCACCAGAGCTTTCATTCTAGAGACTCAGTTTCAGTCTCTGCTTTATCTTAATCTCTTTATTCAAAATCTTTTATAGATGTTGACATATGCTTGTCTTTCTCCAGTTCTTTCAGGAAGAACTAATATTTAAACATTTGAGCTACTGAAACTGGTTGTTTCAAAGAGCAGATTGTGTGCTATTACATGTTTCCCCATCATGCAAAACCAGGTCCACACTGACTCAAAAGCATTCTATACTGAATATTTACTGGACATCTCTGTATCTCATACGTCTGTCATTAGATAAAATTCCACCAGAAAAAAAAAAAATCTTATGTATTTTGCATATAACAAGTGAATAATAATACAGAGGTAATGCAAATACAAAAAGTGATCACCAGGAAAACCAACCAGTGAATTTACACTACTGTGGTGAAAACTGTGCATAGTTTGGATGCACATAGTTTGAATTTTCCCTTCTCTTACAGCTCAATGAACTGTCCCAGAGTCTCTACAAATAGGAAAATAGATAAATGTAATTCCTGTTGAAGAAGTGACCTTGTAAATTTATTTGTGAGTTATCCAGTGCACTGGTACTCTGAATTTTCCATACTGGAAAAATATCATTTTTTATAACAGTACCCAAATGGAAGATGTGCTGATAGGTCTGAGATCATGCTAATCTGTCAGGATGCAAGGTACAGCAAAAATCAGCAATATGAGATTTAACATCATCTCCATGGGTTTACTAAAATACTTTTGCAAGGAGATTTGTACACAAAAATACAAGTTTTCTTTGTCAGTCTCTTCTGCTCAATAACATTGCCACTGCAAAAAGGTATGGAGTTCATTGTGGCAACAAACATTGAGAAAAAATGAGGTGCTATTGGGAAGAACAATTAATTAAATGATCTTGTCTGGTTTAATGTAGAATCAAAACATGCACACGAGAATAAAGTAATAAGGGGCATAATAATTGACAGAAATTCATCTTCCCTTGCCAGGGCAAGTCCTTACATTTCTGCCATAGGAAGGAGTCATTAATGAGAACATCCTTTATGCTGAATGTGTTGCTACATAAATACAGTGAATGGTATTATACAGACATCAACTCATGTAATTTAGACTACATCAGATTAATTCTGATCCAATTTACAGAGCGCATAAATTGTTCTTCATTTGAAAATCACTTTTAGGAGTGACTAGATGCAATTTACCTTCATGAAACAATGCAGTGAGAAGGAGCAAAATCCATAATGTGAGAGGGAGTCAGGGCACTTGAGGCCTCCCCAGTACCTTCTTAGGATGAAGTACTGATCTTTTTTCCAAGCTGTAAGTCTTCCAAAAGACTTAAGGTGGGCTACTTCTTTTATCCCCAAACAGGCAGCTGGGGAAGAGTCTCCCAAGTAAGGAACTGGGCATAAAACCAGAGTTTTGTATAGAGAAAAGCTAAAATGCAGCAACGCAATAAGATAATAAATATAATTTAAATTATAATATAGAAGATTACCTTCTCATTTACCTTAGAGCGGATCAATCAAGGCATGAGTTTTGTTTTTCTCACCCCAAATGAGACTAGGTGCAAGTCCTTAGATCATGTTAGAGACCAAATATTTGTTCTGGCATTTATTTTCTCCTTCTCACAGTAATTTCCTTAGTAGGGAGAGGAAGATGAGGTAAGCACTGGATTTATTCAGGATACAGCTCAGATCATTTTGTTTAGCAAAATAAATTGCAACTATTTTCTGAATATACCCCTTTTTTCTGTCAGCCCTGTTGTTTCACAGGGCTCTGACATCAGAACTAATCACAACCCATTCTGCTACTGAAAAATATGGGACCCTGGCAACACTGCTTCCTCTCTCCAGTCACAGGGCAGCAAAGCAACTACAGACTATTGCAGTTGGATTTGTCAGAATAAATAATTAAGAGGCTCATCAGCTTCTCACTAATGAACAAGGAAATGTGATTAAGCAACTTTAAAAGAGAAGGGTTGACGACAATACAGAAATGATAGCAGGATGATTGCTGTAAATGAGAGACTCAGATTTCTGAATAAGAGATTTCTTCAGCAAGACACAAAGACAGAAGTTTAATCTTCCATTAAAAGATTCCTGCCAATTTGGAAAAGCTCAGAATCAGGGGATTACAAACGTCTCAGAAGCTGACAGGGCAGTCACTTCTTTTAAGCCAGCTACTTCCTGGCAAGTGCTGAGAAATAACTTTTTGTGGTTTTTAATTTATTTTTTTTACTGTTTCAAGACTCTTCTCCCAAACAAGGACTAGGACATCTCTGACTAGGCAATCATTTATTCTCAGAGACCTGGAAAATACAAATTGTCTTTCAGAGCAAAATGTTCTAGAGATGCTTGCCAAGTTTACTGTGGGTAACATCTAGAAATTGGACTGATTAGGTTCTGGCAATATTCCTTGAAAATGTCTTGTGTATTAGTATCTCATTAAATATCTTATTCCCCTTTATTATACTTTAGCACAAAAAATGTACTTCCACCTTATATCTAATCTGTTTTTGTGCTTTTACTGTCTGCTCTCCTAGCTTATCTGAAGGAGATAACACATAATATAGAAACTTGAAGAGAAGTGGAATAGCAGAAGTTGCTGTAATTATTCTGTATGTCAGGAGAAAGATACCTTAATTTTTTTCCTTTTTATACATTTATAAATGACACAATCTTTGTTTGAGTAAAGGCACAAAGTCAACAGGTATATTACAAGATTTCTGGCTAAGGGCAGTTATATCAGACTGTAGAGGTTTCCAGATAATCAGGTATAAAAATGGGATGCACAGAAGTGTGAGATTCACAGTTAAGTGATTAAAAAAAAATAAAAATAAAAAATGCATAGTACGCATAATGGAAACCACTTTGGATTTTCAGCTAAAATTCCAACTGTCTCTGGTGGAGGTTTGATTTTAAACATGTTGTTAGCCTTCGGGTATCTCCCTGTGTTTCTTACAATACTTTGAGATCATATTGTTATCTTCTCTTTGTTGTAAAGATGCAAAATCATAAATTTTCAGCTTCTACTCTGAAGATGAGTTGCACTTTTCTTCTTCCATGCAATAAATTGCTGTTTGTTCAACGTTAGGGTTATTTCTTTTTTTTCATACCATATTTACTGTCATACCCAGTTGCTGGTCTTCTGTCAGTGTTTTATTCCAGTGAATATCACAACCTCCTTACTCAGATTACCTATATTCTCCTTTGAGTAGTTTTGTAACTGATGCTTATGTTTTAGCTTCCTATGGAGAATTAAAATACCCCCAAAGCCATAGGTGGCTATGGTATATAGTCCCATGGCATACCCTCTGAGCACAAGAATCAGAAGCTGTTTTGATTGGGTCATCTGATAGAAATACAACCTCCTCTCAGAAAGCAATGATGTAGAAGAGGTCCCCATCTGTCAGGAAATCTCTGCAGTTCTCTTTTCCAAACTCCAGAGAAAGTCAACATATTTCATCTTTATGCTTATTCTAGGCCAAGTTCTGTGAAAATATTTCTGCAAAGCTTCTCTGGAGCAAATAAATTGTGTAGCAGTAGTCAATGAGGCATTCACAACACCCTCTTTCTTCTGCCAAAGGGAGAGGAGTCTGGGAAGAATATTTCTTCAGTGTAAAAGTAAATTCCTTGTAGACTAACAGTTGTATTTTAAAATTTAATTTAGAATTAAATTATTGTTATTTTTTAATTTTAGACATACCAATTTGCTTTCTGTGCTGTGCTAGAACTGATGCCTCATTCAAGTCGATCTCCAGAGCCAGATCTGGAGCAAAACTTGCTTTTCAAATTAATTGTGCCAGAATATCTTAGTGATTCGTATGGGCTGGAACTATCAGTTTTGTAATGTGTGTGTATCTATTTCAGTGTAACTTTAGATATATACAGTAGATTAATTGTAGGTAAAACCTTGGTGTAACAGTAATTCTGAAGCTTTTATATGGGGAAAGAAACTTTAGCAAATTTTCAATACATTTCAAGGAACACAAAAGTATTATGGTAGTTACCTCCCAGCTACTCCATTCTGGAAAACCATCCTCTTTCACTTTTCCATAAAAATAAAGGCATCTGACATGTACATGCACTTTTCTTTTGTAGGTGGAATGGAGAAAATAAAGCAGCACACCTTTTTACTGGCTCACTACACCTACACTGTGCTGTCTACGTTAAAATACTCCAACGGGGCTCCTGTAGTTCGTATTTACAGTGACACAGATTTCAGCAGCCCTGACTGCCAGGGTCCAATCATTAATTTTAATTTGCTTGATGAAAATGGAGAGGTGATTGGCTTTTCACAGGTATGTTTTCCTCTTGCTTTAACTCAATGGAATGTTTTTATTTTAAGCGTATTCACGATGAGCTTTTTATTCTAAATGAAATATTTTATCCATAGTGGTCCCTTCTGAGGTTTTGGTTTTGTTTATTCATAGGTCAGCACAACATGTACACACTATTTTTAAAGTGGTAGAAAGAAAATCCAATAGTGCTGGCACAATGCAAAATACATGTCCAGAGCCAGTATCTTACATATTTAATACTCTACACATAGAAAGTTTGCAAGTGGGCTGTTTTAGCAGGATGCATCGAGTAGGTGAGTCACATTCTTGTTGAATTCCTTCTCCTGAGTACTCAAAATTGAAGGAAAAGTTTGGAATAGTTGATATAAGAGACTGCCTTGGAGCTTTGGTATACAAGTGAAAACAGATCTCAAAATATTGCTGTCACCCATGAAAGACAAGTTCTCTTTTCCCTTCAATTCTAATAATTACATTCTTGTAATATTCCTTTTTTTTGTAATATTCCAAAACCTTCATTTGCACTTCTGATTTTCATGTTTTCTTAGTAAAAATGATTCTTGCCTATGTCAATTTCTTAAACTCTACTGTACCCTCAAATTTAAAATTATTTTATAGTCTTATGCCTTCATTATGCCTATTTGCTGCAGTGGCTGCTCATAAAAAACTTCTTTATTGATACATATCATCTGGATTGTGCTATTCACCAGATTCTCATAACTTCTGGTGGGAGTATATAGAATGAACTATAAAGTTTTCAAATTCATACCAGTCACTTCTGCAGTGCCTGTTAGATTACTTTGTTTAATTAAAATAATGTGCAATTTAATGAGTTTTAGAAATTAACAAGCAACAGCATGGTTCTTTCCAAAGCTGTAATACATATTATATATAAAATTGGCTTCTTTATGGAATGAAATTCTTTCGTAGACATCATATACTAGTTATAAGGGAGCAAAAATGTTTGCTGCTTCTTTATGATTACAATAGCCAGTCTTCAAATGCAATCTAGTGGCCTTAGAGCAGAGTTTCTGAAGTCTCACAGAAAATATTTTGAGGATTTCTTAATCAAGGGATAATCAGATGTCATTTCTATCTGACATACCTACTACTGGTGGACACCAATTAATGTCTCAGGTTGTGTTTCAGCTAGTATATTAAAAGAGAAATGACAGAATGTCCTATTCCTTTTATGGATGATATCCCAACTATAATTAATTAGTTATAACCAGGCATCCAGCCAGTTCTATTTGTCTTTCTGACAGGCAATTGTTATGTGTCTATTGCCTGTTAGAGGGCACAGTGTGGCTGGACACTAGGATTCAGGAGCCTGAAGAGGACAATCATGACTGATTCCAGAGAAAATACTATGATGAGGTTTGGAGCAGTTTATTTGGCACATTGGAGATTGGCAAGAAAAAGTAAGTAGACAGTGCCTTCAGAGGATACCAAGCTTATAATTAAGCTTCAAGATTTACATAATTTACATGATACTCAAAACTCTGAACTAAGTCCAAGATACTTAGGATGTGAAAGGCATGTAGTGAAATACATGACATTTAACACTGCCACTGAAAAATGACAGCAGAGAAAAAAGGTCTTTCATCTGTGTAGCATTTGAGAGGAGAGCTGTTCTTACCTGCTTCTGTGATTTAAATCCATTCCTCACTGTTACCAGAGTTTAATTACCAAAGCTAACAAGGTTGTGCCACTAAACACAAACATGCTTGAATTACACACATGGGGTCAGTTGCATCAATAGGAAATAGCCACAGCCTCAGGTTCATCCCTGAGTAAAACCTTCATTGAAAAACTCAAGATCAGCTGAAGCTATTTGATGGCAGTGACAGAGATCTATCCACACCATAATTGCACTTTCAGGGATGGCAGCACTTTTGACAGCCTCCTCTCCCATTATGTGTGATACTGAACATTCTGATGTTAAGAAGTTCTAAGGTGGGAGTCAAATCATTAAGGAAGTTAAATTGCTTTTTCATTTCCATGTTTCTTTGTGATTGTTGAAGGGTGTCACTGTTTTAAAGTGTTATATTTGGAGTAAACTTGCTTGGTTTACTATATGTATCACTGGGTTAATTGACAGCTTAATTACTGGTTTAGTTACTTTGCTCCAAATGGTAATTATAACAGTTAAAGAAGAGGGACTTGGCAGGCTCCAAACACCTACAATCACTCAAAAGATTTTATATTTGTTCAGATTTTTTCCAGAAACATTTCTTTATCAAGGGATAAAACTATTACAGTTTTGAAATCTCCATAAACCTCTTGTCTTTGAGTACTAAAACTCCCTTCAATTTCCTCCTTTGAGCTGCACCAAATACTTGACATGAAAATTATTTCATGCTGTAAAGCTGTCTTGTAGGCTGTTATTGGTAGTAATTTGTTCTTGAAATTACTTGAGGGGATACCTGTATCCTTTGCACATAAGCTGCCTGTCCTCTGCAGGAGCATGTCTGTCATTTTATGGTCCATGTTTATTTCAATAGCCCTGGTTATGAACAGGGGTTAAACTGGGATGAGTACTAGACAGGTCCAGCACATAAAGATGGTCTTTATGCCCAAACAGCTGCTTCATATATATTGTCTACTTTAAGAATTGATAGTTCTCTGGCATTATAGCTCTTGCTAGTAATGCAGTGTCACCTGTGCAAGGTGAAAAGAGGGGGATTTTGGAAGGTGAGAAAGCTCAGGGGTAGGGTCACAGGTCCCCCTTTAAGTCAGTTGGTGCAGAATGGAAGTCCAAGAGTTTGCATTAATGCAGCAATCTGTTAATTATCTCACTTCCCTGTGAGGCTATCAGAAAAAAAAAAGAAGCAATTAACCCTAGATATTAAAGGGAGTTTGTGATGTCACAAAAAAGACTTTGCATATATGCCCAGTGCTGAGCTACTACTGCAGTGTCCTCACACAGAATTACCATTAGCTCATTTATTACAAGTGAATACATGCAATTTCTAGCATATATGAATGTTATGTGATGTGTATACATCCCCAAGGTCTTCCAATTTCTGCAGCACTGACAGCAATGACTCAGCTTCAGCTTCCATCCTTGCCATCTTTTTTTTAATCAAAACCTTGCATATGAATCTACAAGGTTCCAGCCTGGTTTGAGTGCCAAAGAGGAGATGGAACAGCTGTAAGGGAACAACATTGATCTGAAACAATAATCATACACACAAATATGGTCAAAATGCAGTTTTATGTTCTCTTCTATTTGCAGATTTGAAGCAAGTCACCATCAATGCTCTTAAGGACCTTTTGTGCCAATATTATTTTATGTTTTCTTCTTTGTTCTGATAGGGGAAAATGTGAACCTGTGAAATAAATGGGTTTTGTACATTCAGTATATAATTGCAGAGTAATTTTATAATCCTTTCACATTTCATTCTGCAAAGTCAGTTGGGGAGCTGAAAGAGGGGAAAGGGGTAAGAGGCAGAGATGAGTAGATGGAATTTCTCCTGAAACATTTGTTAAATTGTAAGCCCTGGAGAGCTCTTACCCATTCACACTTTCCAGTTCAGTGTTTTTTGCCCCCAGTGAAAAATAACACTTGCCTTATCAAACTTTTTATTATTTTTTTTTTTCATTCTAAGATAATATTTTATTCCTCCTGTATGTCATGGGGTTTAAAGAAAATCTGCAAACCACCATAGCTTTCTTTTGAAAAATGGCCATCATTTCAGCTGTGGATTCCCAGCTTTTTCACAATGTTTTGTTTGCCTGGAGTCTGAAGTGAAACAGACTCCAGTAGGTGTCCCTTTAGCACAGATCTCTAATGCAATTTGGTGACTGCTCTTATTATGGCATCTGCCCACTGTCTCACCCACTTTCCTTCTATCTCAACCTTGAGTGAATGTAAGGATCAACTCAATGACTGTTGTTTATTTTTCCTGCATTTATTTTCTGTCATTCCAAAGGGAAGACCAGGGTCTTAAATCACAATGTGTGGCCTCAAATCACTTAGATGTAAGAACAGCCACACAGGATCTCACCTTCCCTACCCAGGTAGCCTCTTTCTGCCACTGTTTGCATGCTAGCAGTAGAAGAAGAGGAGGAAAACAGAATGAGACTTGCCCAGAAAACAAAAAACTTTTTTTTTTTCTTTTTTCTTTTTAACCCTATTTATCTTTGTGCATCCAAAGAATCCTATGGCAGTGAATTGTCATGTAAGCAGCTTAGCAGCCAAACCAAATTATTCTGTCTGGTTTGAAAAGATGGGGAGAGGGAAAAACAGACTTTAGGACTGCAGGAACTATGGTATAGTACCCATCATCATTGTGTGTCAAGATAGGATCATCTTTACCTGAACATTTCCACAGCCTAACTACCAGGCAGTTAGTTCTGAAATTACCTATAGTCACTATTACAAAATATTTCCTAATCATTAACTTGAATTTCCTACAATGCAGCTGAAGTCCCTTATTACATGGAATGGGCAAAGAAAGAGACACCAGTTTGGGTAGGAAAACATTTTAAAAAAGGGGACAGTTGGACAGAGAATGGTGTTGTATGGGAGAGGTGTGACTAAGGAAGAGAGAGCAGGTAGAAGAATTTCTGTCTATTTGCAGAGGTCTGCAAACAGAAGTTACATGGGACAAAGTGGTGTGAGGGAGGGTGGGAAATGCACATTGAAATAGTTGCTCAAGGTAAATAAAATGGTGAAAACAGTGCTTCTCTAGAAATTCATACCGTGTCCCTACAGGAGAAAGTGGGTTGCTGTTAAACAGTGATGAGTGATAAGTTCTGCTATATTTAATCTATGTGAAATAGATCTTCATAGGGAGTTACTAAGCAGGAGATTTTTGTTCTTTATCAAACCATAATCTAATGTTTTTACTAACTCTTTTGTGTAAAGCAACCATTCAATTTTGCAGGTGGAAAAGTGCAGCTTTTTCTGTCATCTGGGGAGAAAAGCATTTGTTCATTCCAGCTAGGAACATCTGTACAGAGGTGGTCAAACAACTTTGAGTTAGATAAACTAATGCTTTTAGAAGCATATCCACTCATTCATTTTGATGACTCGGGAAAAAAAAAAAAAAAGAAAATTGTTCTTAACATGCCTAATGGGATTTTTGGCCATCTTCCCAATAGCTACCTAAAAATTGCTGAGGTGATTGCTCACTATTGATTTTAGCTATAGATTTAGACATTGATTTCAGGAAGCAAAGGATGGCAGATGGACCAGCACAATAGAATGCAAACAGGATTACAAGGAGAAAAAGATTCCTGTTGAACATTGACTCATTTCCTTGGTTCCAATTAGTTTCCAATTGCACTAGGGATGTCTGGTAAGCAGGGAGATAGTGGCAATGCAGCAAACCACACGGGCTTCCCAATACATAGCACCTTGTTGCTTCAAACTGGCAAGAAATGCCATTATAATCTGGATATTTGCTTGCATTTGGTTACATGTCACTGGGCAGACAAAAGACAGCTTTTACAACAACGGCCTCTCTAGTTAGGGGATTACTGACTGGGTGTAGGGAGATGCTGTACTTGAAGCTCTTTTCTTGCTGAGGAAGTAGGAGCAGAGTACAGGCTGAGTTGCTTTTTGTAATATCTCATTGTGGGAGCACAAAGATGCGTGTGAGGTAGTATGCTTGAAATTGCCTGCTATTAAACTGCTTGTCAGAGTTGGTCAAGGTTAGAAAGCTTCATGAAAGCCTAGACTGAAGGTGTTGTCTGACACTGCTACTTTGGAGTGCCCTTAGCTGTTGCTAAGGAAACTGGAAAGAAGATAAAAGAAAGATACTCATGGTTGTTCTGATGAAAGTATCTCAGTGAAGGAGGGAGGGTAGGCATTTTCTGTTTAGTAACACAGCCAAACTGTGTCTCTAAACTACAGATCTGGTCACACAGAGGAGAAACGTGAAAAGAATCCACATGGTAGCAGCAAAAGGATTGCACTTGTGACAGCCTCTGTTGGATTCCTTTTTTCTTGGTCTTGATAAAAGCAGATCAGCTGCCTTTGAGAACATGAAGTGTCCAGTTCCAGTCCTCCATCTGAATCCTTCAAAGACAAAGAGATCCTGGCTCCACCTTCTCTATTATCTTGCTTACATCTTCCAGCCCCAGACAAGAATTTTGTGTAGGACCCTGTATGGATGTAATTCAAGTAAATATCTCAGCACAGTTCATCATTTTCAGGGGATAAATGCAGACAAAAGAGGATTTAACTGATTTAAGAATAAAGGAAAAGGTGGAGATGGTTTTGACTGGGACACAAAGTGCCTAAGTATTCTTTCCATTGTTTGCTGCTATTCCCCTTTACTCCTTCTTGCTACAAGTTATAGCATAGTATTCAGTGCTGTTTAGCTCTGGATTCCACTTCTCTGACCAGTAGCAGTCTTACTCAAAGTCTTTAGCCTATGAAATAGCTAGGGATACTCAATGGGATGCAGACCTATTATGACTCACAAGGGAATGCTCTGTTGAAATCATGGTTAGGAGGCCACAGAGGGCTCAGGTGCCTTTGCTCTGCTTTTCCTCCTAGAATCCATCTTTTCCCTGATGTCATTTTATTAAACCAGATTTTCATTGTCACTGAATGCATTTAAAAAAAAAAAAATTGAAGAAGTTTGGAGAGCTCTGTGGCCATTGAGAAGCCAAAGCAATTAAAATGAAGTGTTTAGCCCACTCATCAGCCTGTTCAGTTTCAAACAGTTCAGTATCTCCATCTAATGCTTCTCCATCTTCTATCAAAGGAGTTTTGGTCAGAATAAGTGATGAATGGCTGTAGACTGAAGATTTACATCCACTTTCCAGTTAGTTTAAACCACTGTCAACAACTAGAGATGCAGTAAGGAGGAGAGGATCTTATTCATTAATACAGTGGGAACCTGCCCACACGGAAATTCTTCCCCTGGGATGGGAAAAAATGCCTCTCTTTCAGAAAACCATTCAGTTAAACCAGTTTAAGTATACTGTAACTCAGCTAAAATGGTTTTTTTCCTCCTACTAAATGTTTTGGAAACAAGTGCTGAGATTTTTTTTTTCTTCTGACCTACTTCTTATTAAATTGTATTAAACAAGATTAAGTGTGAATTTGCATCAGCAACAACATTTCACAGTGGAATGCTGGCTGACAGAAAGAGCTAGCTTACTTTCTCTCCAATTCCATGCCATGAATCAGTGGATTAATTTAGCAATGGTTGTGGAGAACAGTGTCATGAAGCCTGTTTCATAACCAGCTATAAGTGGTGTGCAGTGAAATTCTTGTAATGAGCAAATCTATCAGACAAACAAACTGCTCTTAAATTTGAGCATTGTAAAAAGTCCCAGTCATTCTACTTACTACATTCTACAATTCCTGAAGGACAGTAGCTGCCAGTTTTGGCTTATATGATTTTCATTTTTTTGGACACTTCACGATCTATTATAAAAAACTTCTTCATTCATGTGAATAATTCTTGTGCTACTCAGTAAAATAGCTTGCAGAAATAAGAAGTGCTTGCTAGAATAAGAGCAGAATTTGATCCTATGGGAATTATTTCAGCAGAGGTTCCTAAAGAAGCCTTTCTTAGTGAAAGTCTTTAGCTGGCTAGAAATAATGCAAAACTATGTGTTATTTGTAAATATTTACTATCAATTAATATGTATCTTCCTACAGCAAGCATCATTCTTAGGCTTATTTCAATGGAGCCTGAGGCCAGAGAAAAACTTGCACCTTTCAGCTGACTACTGCAGGGGCCCTGAAGTGAATGGATAGAAGAATTCAGTCATTTAGCAACAGCAGAGAAGTCAGTACTCAGTACTAAGTGTGAAGTAAAATACCAGATATCCAAGGGAGATGATTGTAGGGTAATGTGTTAAAACCAGGGGAGGGGAGGAAGCCTCTCCACCTTAATATTTTTTGTATTAAAAAATGAAAGAAAAACATAAAAGTAATGGTTTATTTCAGATAGACTACATGAAAAGAAAACTGTGAGTGTTTGGTTAGTCTACAACACATCTAAATCTCACTGAGGAAGGCAACTGTACTTACAATAGAAATTATCTTTGAAAACAAAAGAGCTTTTTTAAGAAAGGTGGAATTAAGTTTCCATGAACTTAATTCATGTGTGTTTATTAAACTTGAAGACCACAGACTGAAACTTTGAAGATCACCTTTTGCTTGTCAAAAATCAAAAAAACCATTGTTAAGCAGTGTTCATATCATCAGCACCATTCATTCTGCTGTGCCTTCATTGATGACCATTTTCTTGACTCCCCAAAGTCAGCCACTGCTGTTAGAGACAGAGCTGCAAGCAGCATTCTGTATTTCATAACCCTGAGTTCCAAACCCATTATTGCTCCTTATGGCAATTTTAAAGATGTGCTTTATCTAAATAAGCTTTTCTTCATTGATATAACTGTAGCAGATGTTTTATGTTCTGTTTGTTCTGCTATGTGGTGGCACAGCAGAGAGAGATTAAATTAACTCCCCAAGTAGCATATTTCTAGGGTGAAACTAAACAAGAAATCGAAGCACATGTCCAAGGGAAAGTCAGACCTGCATCCAGAGCACAGGTAGATTTGCAGTGCTGCCCTTCACTTTCTTTACCTGGAATCATTGCTTGCAATGAAAATTGTGTCATGCTCCCAAGCCCCACGTGCATTATCACATTGGTGATAATGGAATTGGATTAATACTAAAGCCATGGATAACTTATCTTTTTTCTCTTCCATCACAATCTCCTATGTTCCTCTAATGTTCATACATTTTTATGTGTCATTAATCTTTGTCTACGGTACAGGTTAAATATATATTGCAATTAGTAGTTTTATTGCAAGAGGGTATTGGGTCCAGCAGCTAGAATGAAACTGCTGTTTATTTAACAAATATAAAACTACTATATATTTGGCA
>JANHGL010002733.1:0-26172 GCA_024611195.1 Ceyx melanurus
GGCTGCCCAGGGAGGTTGTGGAGTCTCCTGCTCTGGAGACATTCCAGACCCCCCTGGATCTGTTCCTGGGTGACTTGTTCTAGGTGACCCTGCTGTGGCAGGGGGTTGGACTAGATGATCTTCTAGCTCCCTTCCAACTCCTGACATTCTGTGACTCCCATGTGAGTAAAGGAGTTGGTGAGCAAGCTCACTGCTCATAGCACCATTTTCATGTGCCAGAGGGAGAAAAGGTGAGTAAATTACCAATAGTTATTCAGAGAATCAATGAAACAGCCAGAAACCAACTTCAGAGTTCCCTTAGATGATGTGTGGTCACACCTCAGCTTGGCCAGTCATGCAGCAAAGCATGATGTGCTGCCCTGGCTCATTTGTGCCAGAAAGTTGCCTCAAAAGCAGTTTATGGGTCTGGGCATATCAAAGATTTCTTGCCTGGAGTAGTGAAGGGTTCTTCCACCTGAAGCATAAGGCATGGTTCTTCCACATGCTTCCAACTTGTTCAAATATTCTCCATGAGGTTTGAGCAGAAAAAAAAATTGAGTATGCACTGCATACTAAAAAAAAACCAACCCAACCCACCTCTGTGAACCATCAGTTTGGAGTGTTAATGTGATGTAGCAGCTAATGAGATTGTATAACTAACATACTAATAACTTGGAGTGATACTGGCTGCTTCCCAGCAGGCACAGGAAGCCTCCCATTAACATTAACAAAATTGATGATAACTGCACAGCAATTTATACCATTCTTACCCATCTTCTCACACAACAACTGCTTAACCATCTTGTGTCCCCAGTAGTTTCACTAAGTTAAACACTCAGAAATTCCTAACGTAGCTCCTTACATTAATCTTGGGTTCCCTGCAGTGAGCAGAGAGGACAGGGGGTCACACTTAAATGGTTGTGTTGAATCCAGTCCAAAATAAATAACTTTGCTTCCCGAAACACAAAATAATGAGACATACTTCATGGCTGTTATTCCTCATTTTTCCCTACCTCATTTTTTCCACTTTGCTTTCAAAATCCCTTATGACAAATAACAGTGGCAGGAAGGTGGAATGTTAAAGCCTGAGATGAGAAGGTATGGGCTGGGTTTAAGACAGGAAGATGGAACAATTACACATTTATTTGGTTTTTTTTTCTTCTTCAGTGGGATTTTTGGGCTGTGCACAGATGATCTGCCATAAGAAATGTTAAATGTAGATAATTGTCTAGTTTTCCATGTGCAGAGCAGAAAATGCTCTGCCTGATTTCCTATTTCATCTGTTCAGGGCCAGATCTTGGTCCATTCCTCTCTCACCCTCAGCACAGAAAAAATAATTGCTCACAGCCTAATGAGACTGACTGAGATCATGTTCTAAATTCTCCACTCAAAACCAGTAAAAGGCAATCCCAGTATTTCCCAGAAAGGTGGAGATTTAAGAAATCTCTTCCCTGAGCCAAAAAAAAAAAGAAGTTTCTATGTAAATTCCCCTGTATATGTATTTCAGCTGCCTGTTATTTCAGATGGATATCTAGGAATGTCTTCATTTTGATTAGTTCCCAGGGTAGGTTGTTGTCTATGAAAAACACTCTAAGTGGAAGGTTTTCTTTGAGAGTCCAGATCACAGGTTTCATGCCAGCACTGCTTCTCTTCTGCAGCTGTGTGCACATAAAGCAGATTTTGACCCACTTCTTTAAATACAAGTTTATGATAAGAACCCTTTTTGTAACTTCTTTGGGCGTTTGGCCAAGTATTAAGGAAGTCTTGGAGAAAAAAAAAAAAAGAATGCTGTAAGGATAAAGCATTTTTTCAAGTGTACTTAAGATGCATTCATCCAGGAGAAATCCAAGTGTCATATCCAATTTCCCCCCACGCAGAGCACTACGGAATTCCACTGCAGATCTTTTCTGAAGTCTCTAATGGGTGTGAGTATAATGGGAAAATGAAAGGCTTAGCCCAGTGATTTTCATGGCATCACACACTACATTGGCTCCTTCTTGAGGAGTGAAGTGATTGCTGGGTGTCTCATTGACAGCTGGATCAAGGATACAGAAATCAAGGCAGTGTTTTAAGCAAAATACCTATTACCTGCACACAAGCACGTTGTCCTCTACATTGCACAAAGCCATTTTACATCTCCCAGGGAAGGGATGCCAAACTAAGCACCCACTTCATTGCCTTCTCTCTGCATTGAATGGATGAAAAGATAACTCGATGTAAAATGAGTTCCTGTGAGTCAGTGTCAGTGACCTGTGCATCCAGGGGAACACAAACAGCCTGGTTCTATGGGCTCCCTCTCAAATGAAGCAGAAACCTTTCTTGGCTAGTCTTGACCTTTCCTTGTCTTCAGCAAAGGTCAGATGTGCTGCAGTGCATTTCTTTTACAGAACATTTCTTCTCTGCTTGCTGTTGTCTGCCCTCTCTTGAGACACCAAACAAAGACCCCTCTGCTTCAGAACCTGGCTGCCCATGTTCCTCAAGAACTGTCTGACACCTTCCCTGGGCTGATGGGAACGTGTTTAACAAAGTCTGCTCCACACCCCAGCCTTGCCAGCTGCAGCAAACACAGCTCCCCTCTGATGCTGGCATTTAAAGGATGAGGTTGGACATGGTCTTTGCTCAGTGGTTACACACGGAGCTTCAAGTTGCTCTCTGCCCCCAGCCTGGCAGGGAGATGCTTTATTGTCAGCAGTTTGTTTGGGGATTGAAGAAGTCTGAAGTATGTATTGAATTGCTTCTCTCTAGACCTTAAACAGGTTAAGTACCAAACTGGTCAGCAGCAGCCTACAGAACACCCAAGCCTTGATGTCATTCCTGCTGTAAATTGGTCTTCCCAATAAAAGGCTTTGGGTCTTAAAGGTGTGGTTAGAACACCCGAGCACTTATTCAGGCTTCCAGGATCAGGTTGCTCATTTTAACTGAATTGCTTACCTCCTTTCAGCATGGTTTAGAGGCACTAAAACCAAGAGGGGCTTCTTACAGAATAGAGACGTTATTGCTCTCACTTCTGAATCCAACAGGGTAGAGTTCCCCAGTGTTGGGCTCCCCAGCTCCAGAGGGACAAGGATCTACTTGAGAGAGTCCAATGGAGGCTACAAGGATGCTGAAGGGACTTATGAGGAAAAGCTGAGAGCCCTGGGGCTCTTGAGTGTGGAGCAGAGCAGCCTGAGAGGGGATTGAATCCATGGGGATCCAGAGCTGAGTGGCAGGAGGAGGGGCAGCCTCTGCTCACTGTGCCCTGGGATAGGACAAGGGCAATGGATGGAAGCTGGAGCACAGGAGGTGCCACCTCAACATGAGGAGGAACTTCTTCCCTGTAAGGGTGCCAGAGCCTGGCAGGGGCTCCCCAGAGTGGTTGTGGAGTCTCCTGCTCTGGAGAGTTTCCAACCCCCCAGGCTGTGTTCTCTGCCCTGTGCTGGATGAGATTCTATTCCATGGGTTGGACTCAGAGATCTCCGTGGTCCCTTCCAACCCCTGACACCCTGTGACTTTGATCTTCCCCCGATCCTATCACCACGTCCCCAGAGCCACCTTCAACCTCCTTGTTTTCTCCGGCAGGTTTGGCTTCATCTTCAACAAATCCAAACCGGCCGTTCACAAGATCGACCTGGAGACCATCACCCTCCTCAAGACGATCAACTTCCAACCCCACAGCTGCCTCCCACAGACCATGGCTTACACCCACCTGGGGGGTTACTACTTCATCCAGTGCAGGAGGAGCAGGTCGGCAGCCTCGTGGCCTCAGCTCATCATCGACAGCGTCACCGACACCGTCATCGGCCCCAACGGCGACGTGACGGGAACTCCCCGAGTCTCCCCCGACGGGCGCTACGTGGTGAGCGCCGACCAGGGCAGTGGCAGGGTCAGGGTCCAGCTGATGTCTGAACGTGGGGAGATGCAGTTGGTTCATGACTTGCAAACCACCATCCACGTGTCCGATCTGACTTTTCAACCCTCCTTCACCGAAGGCAACCAGTACTCTGTGTACGCCACCTCCCGCTGGCAGACGGATGTGCTTTCCCTCCAGCTGTCCACGGGGAAAATGAACCTCCTGAAGAATTTCAAGGACCCTCTCACGTCCAAAGACTGGCCCTGGAGCAGCTCCAACAGAATTGTGAAAGACAGTGGGTTGTTTGGACAGTATCTCATCACACCAGCTAGAGAGTCCTTGTTTGTGATAAACGGGAGGCAAAACACGTTACGCTGCGAGGTGTCGGGCGTGAGGAGGGGGAACACAGTGGTCTGGGTGGGAGAGGTATGAGAAGGGCAGCAGCAGCAGTAGAGCCTTCAGCAGGCAAGTACCAGTTGGACCTTTACTCTGCAACAAATGCAGTAGCATTGTATATTTTTACACTGGGGGGGAAAAAAAGGAAAAAAAAAAAAAAGAAAAAAAAAAGAAAAAATAAGGAAAAAAAGAAAAAAAGAAACAAAACCTTGTATAGGCTTCATGGTACAACACTGGTCTACTTGCAAGTTGGATGATAGAAGGTATGCTCTGCTAATAGGAAGTGGGTTTGGAGGGATGGTTTTTGTTTGAGGATATGATAAAAGGCTGGGAATGGAGGAATATCTCCACTGAGAGGGTGGTACAAGCCACGAGCCCTTGTTGACCCTGTAGGACAAATCCAGATGTTGAGTTTCCATCCTGAGGAGCTTTCCAGTTGGGTTCAAGCCATGGGTTTTCCTGCCTGTTAGCAACGCTGAGCACCCCACCTCGACCCAGAGGGGCTGCAGCTAGAACTCACCTCTGGATGATGAGGGAAATGAAGCATCAGAGAGCAGCTTTCAACCCTCCCAGCAACCTTGGAGAGAGAGTTAATGACAACTGATGGGCTCTCTCTGCAGGGTGGCTTTGGGAGGATTCACTGCTGTGATCTCCAGAGGAGGCAGGACAGAAATAGCAGCTGTCAGCTCGTTTGGTTCTGCTCTGAACTCTGCTCTTGGTGCTGCTGATGGCAGTGGTGTGAGTGTCCCCTCCCCCCCCTTTCCTCATCCATATTTGTGTGTCTGAGAAATTTGGCATGAAATACCCAGGCTAGGAGAGTGGGTAAATCCAGGAAACACCGAGGGGAGGAGGGTCAGCTTGTAAAAAATATTGAGAAGATGGAATCAGTCTTTCAGCAGCTGGTGAGTGAGGTCAGCTTGGGCACAATATGCCAGATCTAGGGGCAATTAGTTGTGGTTGTTCCCCCAGGAGGCAGCAACACTTGTAGAAAATCTTGGTTCCTCTCGTTAAATATTTAGTAGCCCTGAAGCCACTTGGTTCTTCATAAGCTAATAGCTACATGACAGAGGGTATTTTTAATAGAAAACTCACTCATTTTCTAGTCGTAGCCTTAATTTGCCCATTTCTTTCCAGATATTTCCCTGGAAACAATTCCTCTTTGCCATTTTCCCCTCCCCATTTATAGTGCACTTTGTTTATAGTCAATTCCCTTTTAGTTACGAGCAAAGAGATTCCTGTAGAACCAGCAACAGCTGCCATTGAGCAATTTCAGCTGAGTCCCCATGAAAACATGCCTTTGGAAGATGCCAAAACTTTTCCAGTGGAGTTTTTGGGAACCTTCCTCTTCCCCATCACCACAGAGGAATTGGGGCACGAGCAGCTCCTGGAGCTGCTGCCACCACCTGGATCTCAACAGGCTGCTTGGAAGGTGAGGTCTTGGGTGGGGGGAAGACTCTGCAGGGAACCATCTGTTGAGTTGGAGTCAACCCACCAGCTTTTGGAAGGACTTGGCTTGTTCTTGTGAGTGACCTTGTTGCCCAGAGTCTAATGGTGGGTACTGGTGGCACTGGGGGTCGTGGGTGTTGCCACCACAGAGGTGGTTCTGCCACATGAAGGCTCCAGGTCACCCAGCACCCAGGCAGGGGGGGTTTCAGTGAGAAGGGTGCAGAGCAGCACTGGTGAGCTGTGCTTCAAACCTTCAACTCTACCAGTCTCCTTGTAGCAGGTAGACCTGGAGTGGTTGAAACCATCTTGGTTCTGCAGAGAAGACACACCAATCTGTTCAGGCAGACGAGGAAGGGGAGCTGAATCCTATGAATTCATTAAACATGGAGTCCTGGAAATTGCCCTTCAGCACCCAGAGGCTGAGAACTTACATCTCTTTCCACTTATGAGCCATAGGGGTTAGGAGAAACTATCCCATCATTGCCACACAGACATAGAAATCAGGCTGGCCTAGCCTTAGCACTGCATGGTGTCCACGATTTTCTACTCATCTGGTTAGGAGACGTCCCCATGTCAAGGAAAGGAGAAGACCAGCTCTGTAAGTACCTTGAAATATGCACAACTCCTTTCTTGAACAAAGCTGTATCCATCCATTGCAGTCATCCTAAAGGTGTTTTACCACAGCCAGACACTGCTCTCGTGTTCTCTTTTATGACTTCTGGAATATTTTATGATGCCTATGGTAAGTTTCCCAGTAGAGAGGTTCATTGTGTCATAGATCAAGCAAATATTACTTTTTTAAGAATATTAAAAACAGCAAAAAAAAATAAATAATACCACCACACACAACAAAGAAACAAACTGTATATATCTGTTCAGGTAAATATTCTTGAGGCTGGTTTATATATAGGCTGTGAAGGATGTGTTACAGACCTCACTTCTCCCTCTTTGTTGCAAATTATTGGAATAGAGTTCACTTGAAAGAAAAAAAAAATCCCACTTGGACCTTCCAAAGATGTTCCCTTTCTTCCCTCTTCTGCCCAAGTCCTGGTGATGTGTTTTCTAAATTAGCCTAATGGTGATGATATCTCATACTTAGAAAATGAAGTACAACTTAGATTGTCCACACTCCTTGTGAACAGTTCCAATGACAGTCAAACCTGACATTAAAGTGCTGCACATTTGTTACTCTGATTTTATTTTGTTTACCACACAAAAATTTTATATATGCTCAAAAAAACCCACCCTGTTTCAACTCATTCTTGCCTTTCCCTGTCAAAAAAAAGAGACATTTCCTTGTTTGTCAGTTTCTTTCCCACTCTGTTCATTGCCAATTCACAATGAATCCCGAGCTAATAATTAAATAATCACAGTGTTTCACTGAAATTAATTTCAACTGAATGAATGACCATTTAGTTACAACACTCATCTATCAGTTGGTTATTCTGACACCAGAACCATGGAAAAAAATAGTCCCTGGTTGACAAGACTAATCCCAAGGTCAGATGTGTTTTCTAGTGAGGATAAACAGCAGTATAATGGAAATACTGTTTAGTATTTCCCTCAATATTTTCCTTTATGGATGAGCAGGAGTTTTTACCTAGCACTTTAACTATGCAGTTTAGTTACTATTTTTCTTTTCAATCAGGGAGAAACCTCACGAGTGCCTTCATTTGGGATCTGTGACAGCAATTAACTTTAATATCATTTAATATTTGATAAATTAATTTTTTTTTTACAAAACAAGGAACAGAAAAGTCCCAGCAGCGGGTTTTGGTGGGCAGAGGTGGGGATGCCCACAGGGTGGGTGGAAGATGGGTTGCAGAAGGGGCTAGGTGAGGGGTTGGGCTGTCAAAAACCCCTGCCCCCACCCTGGAGGAGCTGTGGTGCCACCAACACGGTGCTCCCAGAGTCCTGATGGCCTGTCAGCAAGTCGTTATTTCCTTGATTTATACCATGATTAGGGCTTAATTGCTGGAGTGCCTGTGGAGCAGATAAAAAAGCCAAGATCTCCATTCTGGGAGGAGGTAACAGCTCATTCCCTGCCTGACCCTGCAGCAGGTCAACAAAACAGACAGGAGAGTGGGAGTGGATGCTGGAGGAGATGTCAGAGCTGATGTGATGGCAGGAACATGATTTTTCAGGATGGTTTGAGCAGGGCCAGTGCAACCTGTGATGTTCTTGGCCCTACCAGCTCTGCTCCAGTGGTTGAAGGTCAGCCCAGGGGGAAGATGTAGCAGGGACCCTGCAAACTGCTGTTAATGACCCTCAGCACATCAGACTGGATGCTAAAGGTCAGAAGGTCTTTTTTATTTTGGTATTTTTGTTTGGGTAAATATATTTATCTATTTATTTATTTATTTGTTTGTTTCTTTATTTTTATATATATTTCTTTCCTTCTTGTAGTTTTAGTTGTCCCTCGTTGTAAGAAAAAAAGAGAATGCCTGAAAAAGGATGAAAACCCAGGCTGGTGGCACAAAACTCAAAGGTGGATGAGGCTCTTGCATGTCTAATGTAGAAAACATGGGATTGTGGGATGTGTTTTCCAAGTGCTTGTAGTTGCAAGACAAAAAGCAAGCCCATAAAAAAACCAAAAAATACCAAAAAAACCCCAAACATACTTTTTTTTTAACCAGTTCTGAATATTAATATTAAGAAAAAAAGAGAAGTGTCCTACTGTGGTGCTTCTACCATACAAATTACCATGACCCAGGGGTTTATTTAATTAAACTCTTCAGCATCTAACCCTGAGTGGTCCACGATGCCTTTGACACGTGGCCAAAGCAGTGAGGAGCAGCAGAGCAGCTCTGTCTGGGAAACAACACAAGCACTAAAGCAAACAAGATGCCCATCCCAACTTAGAAAGGTGACAGCACCAATATTTCAAGAAGAAAAACTCCCAGTTCCCAGGTTAGCAAAGGTTCCTCCACACTCCTGCATGATGCTGCCCATGTCTTGATGGCCACATTGCTCCCAGATGCCCAAGCCAAGAGCTCTGCTCTTTCCAGCTCCTCTTCAACAGGTTGTGGAGCATTCCCTGGAGTGCTCCTCTGTTGGAGCAGGGCCAGAGGCTCAGTGTTCAGCACCCTTCAGCTCTGTAGCTGTATCCACCCACTGCCACATGGGATGCCATCTTAGCCCTTCACCCAAATTAGTATTTTCTCTCTGGCAAATTATTTCCATCCAGGTGCATCAGCTGCTTAAGCAGATTTTATTCTTTCAAGCCAAGGCATTTTCTCATCTTTTATGTGCTTTTTTGTTATTATTAACATTGAAATCCAAATAAACACAGAGCAGTGGCCAGGAAGGCTGGGAGAGTGTGGCAGAGCCCACTGCTGAGTTAGCTGAGTGTCTTGCATTAAGCTAAAAACTCTCCATCAGATACTTGGTGGCTGACAGAAGAGAAGATGGGGCAAAGAGAATAAAGAAAGAGCAATTATAAATATAAAAGTTTGGGTGACAAACCTTCTCCTAAAAGCAATGCAGCTGCAGTAGGTGAGCTCCTGGTTTTCTCGTGCACAGTGTCCTAAAGCTCTGTGGTTTTCTACTGCAGATTAGCCTGCCATGCCTGGCTATTTATAATTATCATTTTGGCCTGGGAAGAAATGAGTCTGTCTTTACAAGGAGCTGTTGTAACACTGTGACACAGATGGCTGATTATCAGAATGTCTAATAGCATCTTTGTAATAGTCCTAAGGCAAAAAAAAACCAACCCCACACAACAGAAAAAAAATCAACAAACCCAAAACACTTTTGACAAGCATTATTTGCTGAAACAAATCCCATTTAATTAAGACATGAAGTCTGCACGGAAAGACATCCCAGCTTGTCAACAATATTAACTGCAGCCTATAGTGCTAGAGGTTATGCTTTGCATTAAGGCTCAGTGGTGAAGGAGAGGAGCTTTGCTTTGAATAATTCCTTTTCCCATGTAGCCAGGCTATAAGCTGGTCATTTTTCTTGAGCACTATTTTCTTTAAGACTCCCAAATCAGTGCTGATGAACACATCCAAGTTGACAGCTTTGGAAGCTCTGGACCCTAAAAACTCCTTTTGCCAGCTTTGTGTGTCCTGCAGAGCCTTGAAATCCCAGAGTGGTGCAGCCCTTGGGTGCACAGGAGCTGTGTCAGCAGGACCATCACCCCTCACCTCAGCTCCTTGGGGCAGGATGAGTGTTTGGAAACCATCCCTGGTGTGACCACATCAAACAGATGATATTTCACTGGCGACTCAGCAGAAACCACGGGCTCAGTCTGGGGATCTGGGGGTTGCTGCTGCTCATTGAGTGGCTTATTAATGCATGGAGGGGTTACAGACAGAGCCAGCAGCTCAAGGTCTGCAGCATCCCAGATGGCAGTAAAATTATTCAAGGAGAAATTATGCAGATAGTCAACATGTTCCAGCTGCAGTGAGTGGAGCTGAAAACATCAGCACAAGGATCAGTCGCTTTGTGTTATGGTCAACGAGCTCAGCTTCACTTCTTTTCTCCTCCTGAGGCCTCAGGGGCCTGGGATGCTGGGGGATGCTCTAAGAAACACCCCAAACTCCTGCTCTTGCATTGGCAAGTGACAGCACTTGGAAAGTAGCAGGGGAAAAGCTTCAGTAGTAATAGCCCTGGTGCAAGTGGCACAACAGCACGTCCCCTGGTACTCCAGACACTAGAGATAGGGTGGTTTTGGCATCATGGGAGGAATAAGGGCAGCCAAGGAGGCTCTGAGGTGCTGGAATGCACCCAAAGAAGGGCAATGGAGCTGGGGAAGGGTCTGGAGCAGGAGTGTGGGGAGGAGCAGCTGAGGGACCTGGGCTTGTGGAGCCTGGAGAGAAAGAGGCTCAGGGGAGACCTTCTGGCTCTGACAGCTCCTGGAAGGAGGCTGGAGCCAGGGGGGTCGGGCTCTGCTCCCAAGCTCCATGACAACAGGAATCAGCCTCAAGTTGCCCCAGGGGATGTTTAGGTTGGATATTGGGAACAGAGTTTTGCTGGCACAGAGTCCAATGGCCACAGTATCAGGTAAAACAGACCCTGCATGAGGCACAGGTTTGGCAGCTCTAATCAGGTTTGTGTCAACCAACGCCTCAAATCATCACCAAAGCAGGATGGAGGCTGGTCCAGTCTCCCCAAAACACTGAGTGATGATCCAGAATCTGTTAAATTGGTGTTTATTTAAACCCTTCCAGCAATAAAATTCAAACTCACTGGCTGTTGTTTCTAAGGTGTGTCTTGAAGTCACCCAGTCAAACCCTGCTGCAAACAAAGCCCAGACCATTAAGCTGGGCTGTAAATAGCATTGAAAAGCAGACCCCTGGCCAATAAATTAGGGGCTGTGGTGGCCACGGTGTTAATGGAAGCCTGGGAGGAGACACTTACTAAAGGCAAATAATGTATTGGAGGTGTTGCAGGAGAGAGAGGCAGGTAATGGATGCTGGGGGGGGAGTAGCAGACACAAAACCCTTCAGTGGATCGATGGCTGAGTGAGAGCCTGGAAGATTTACACTCAGTTTTACACCTCCTGAGGAAGGCTGGGATGGTCCAGAGCCTGCTGGGAGATTGCTGAACACTCAGTGCCAAAAAGAAAATAAGTAAATAACTTTAAAAAAGCCCTGCATCAGCCAGCCTGGGGTGCAGATGAATGGCTGTAGGGAGCTGTGTCTGGAGAGCTGTGCCCTGTGCCCCAAGCCCTGGCTGGCCCAGGGGTGAATCAGCTGGTGGATGTGGTGCTGAGCCCAAGGGTCCCAGTTTGTAATTAACTGCAAAACTATATTTCTTTTTTTTTTTTTTGGTTTTTTTTGCAATGCTTTATGGTCACTACGTGGGCCATGGAACTTCACCACCCTGCAGTGGCAGATGTTTTAGCTGAGGACCATCAGTTCAGTGAGGATGGTGTTTAAATCTCCATTCAATGCATAATTCCCATGGGAACTATCTACTAATAGTGCATGAATTTTCAAATATTTAATCATTTGTTCCATTTTCTTTATTAGATTTTTGGTTGTGCCATCACATGATTTAATTAGGGCAAGGCAAGGCAGCAGCCTCTACAGCCCAGAGAAGTCATGCACACCACAAGCATTAATTGTGCAAAAAAACCCAATCCTGTGATGATGGAAAAACATCAAGAAATGATTCATTTTGTATCTTTATTCAGAGGCAAATCCTGGACTGTGGTTTTATGGCATAGCCTGGGGGGGGGGGGGGTCACACACCTCTCAAGGGGCAGCTCAGCATCAGTAGTTGAAAATAGATAAAAACAATTAGTAAATCCAGCAATTGGAAGTGTGGTTTATACAGGAGACACTGCATCCCTCCCGTGCCCTGGCACAATCCCAGTATGGACCAGTATGGAACTTCTGGTTGCTCTTTAGTTGAGCAAAGCTCACTACATTTCAGTGAGATATGAAAGCAGGACTAAGGAGTGGGGAAGAAAAAAAAAAACCCAACCCAGAACTTTTAGTGGAGACAAATAGGATTTCCAAAGCTGTCATCACTAGCAACTCTGGCGTTCCAATTCATTAAAAGTCCAGACAAATTAGATGTTTGTATTCATTTAAAATAATTTCCCCTCTTTGACCCAGCTTAATTTATCATTTTACGTCTTTCTGCAGCGCTTAGGAGAGCTGCCTTTTAAATGATCCCTGAGGAATAGATGAGGGAAATATTAAGTAGTTACCATTAACACCACGGTACATTAAAACCCAGCACCATAGCTCCCCTGCAGCTATTTCTTTGCCAAGCCAAACACAAAGTGATCTCCTACAGATGTAGGATTTGTAGTTCTCGTGGCATGAAAGCTGCCACACGTCGAGTTTTCCCCACTAACGTGCATCTCAGGAGCTCAGTTGTGCTCACTGCAGAGAAAAAGCCACTGCAAAGGGGAAATCCTGCACCTCAATATAGACTAATCCTTATTCCAATAGTATCTTTAATTTTTTTTCTAATAAAAACCTCCCACTGTGTGTAATTTGGGGTGTTTTATCTGCTGCTACAGTTTGGTGCTGAAGAGTTCCAGATGTTGTCTGAAAGGAGAGGTTGGATAATCAACCAGCATCTCCCCAAACATTCATATCTTCAATTTCAGATAGAAATTCTTGTTGCCATCAGCCCTGGGTCTATCCTGACAGGTCCAACACAGAGGAACATTTCTGTACTTGCTCAGAGATACAGAGCAAGCTGCTCTCACAACTGCATCATTCATCCCTCCATCAGCAGAAATAATAGATGGCATCAATGAAGGCTACATCAATTCTATTTCTCCAGTGGGCAAAGACATAAGGAATCCTGCTAAGGGTTTGGTATCTCCTTTTTAAATGACATGTTATGAATGTGGTTGTCTGGTGCAGAAAGGGATAAGGAAAAGATACAAGGTTTCCCCAACATCTAGAGCAAATCAGGGACAGAATGGAATAAACTAGTAAAGAAACCACAAACATTAACTACCTGAAGGTGATGCTCCCACCTTATTACAGTCCTTCTGAACAACACAAAAACAAAGCACACAAACAATGCAACAAAAATACATCAGATGCAAAAAAATCTACCATTATCACCAAGCCATTCCTCCCATAAAGAGCTAACCAGGCTGCACTGGTATCCTCCCAAAAACCCCTTTCCAGGGTGGTCCTCACCCAGATGCCAGCAAAAAACCATTGCTGTGGTCTGATAATAGCAAAGCACAGACACCCTGCCCTGGAAAACACCACTGAACCTCTGCCCAGAGCACCAAGAGTAAGGGCACAGAAGTGAAATGTGTGTAAATATGTGCAGATAGATCTAAAATCAAGTGGAATGAAAAAGAAGCTGTGGATTTGCATCCCAGTTAGCAGTCAGGCAGCAAAGGATGCTCTCCCCCCCCAGTTCCTCCCACTGCACCAAAGGCTGTTCCTGCTGGTTCCACCCTTCCTTATTAAAAGCTTTTTGCAGAAGACTTAATTTAAATGCACGTTTCTGCTGCTCGTGGCCATGAGCTTCCCAGGTGAGGAGCTTGACTCTTAACACCATGACTACCATCTGCTGAGTGTCTGAGCTGTTCAGGGGGATCTTTCCTCATGGTCTGATTTGATTTCTGCCTGAAAAACGAGCTCCTCTCTTTGGATGGCACCCAGGACACCCCTGTGGGTTTTCAGTTGGAAATATCAATTTGCAACTTGCTAGGTTCTGACTGGGGAGTTCAGAGACCTGGGGAGGAATGAGTGACATCAACAGGAGCAGTTTGTAACAGTGAGTCAGAAAAAGCACAGGTTAAAATGTACACCACCACGAGGAGGGTTTGCTTTTCCCCTCCAAAAGGGACTTTCTGCTCCAAACTAAGCCCCTCACTCACCTCGTGCTGACCCAAAGCAATGGGCCATGCTGTGGTGGGCAGAGCAGAACCCAGCCCAAGACCCTGTGAGACTGATGGCAAAGATGCCAGCAAAAAGAAAGCCAGGAGCTCAGAGAACACGAGGGAGGTGGCACTTGATCAAGTTTGGAAGCAGCATGGTTGGGTGGAGAGGAGAATTAACTAAGAAGTAGTAAATGAATGGTTTGGGGCATCAATCTGTGAACCACCCTGGTCTTCTTGGAGCCCTCCTGAGCTGTGACATCTCTGTGGGGACCCAGCAGAAGATGAACCTTGTGAAAAACAGAGCTGGGCTCTCGACCACAGAGCATCAGTGAGGTGGCAGCAGAGCAGGCAGAGGGACAAATAAAGCATAATCAATTAAACATAAATAAAACTCACAGTCCACTGAGTTCGACTTGGGAAGGCTGCTCCAGCCAATCTCTAGATGTGAGCAGAAGCTTCTCTCCGTGTTCAGTAGCTGTTCAGAGCTCAGAGAGGGGCCTCTGCCACACTGGCCCCTAATAGAATAATCTATGTGTAATATCTGAAGATCAAGACCATCTCTCTATTAAATTAGGTAACAAATAATTAGATAATTCTAATTTACTTTATGAATCTTCTGCAGAGTAAACGGCTCACGGGCAGCTAATGCAATCAACTGACTTTAGAGGCAGAGAGCAACATCTGCTGCCACGAGGAGCCTGCAGCAGGCATTAGGATGCTGTGCACACCCAGCCATAGTTAGAGTAAATGTATCATTAAGTTGGTATCCTTTGCCATTCCAGGCACACTTTTCAAGATTTATGTACTGCAGACAATAAGATAGCAGGAGAATCAACTCACACACGACTCTTCTTGCATTCACCCCCTGTCCCGTGGCAAGATAACAGGAATAAAAAGGCTAAGAGGGAGGTGGGGATGTTGGGTCACTTCTGCACGCAGCAGTTTCAGCTCCACGTGCATCCAAAGGCTGTGCTCAAGGAGCATCATTAAGGTCACCACAGCAAGCCCTAAAATAAATGAAACAACTTCATCACTCAGCCTTCCTGGGCCTCCTTGCTGCAGAGCAGCAATTGCAGGGAGTGTCCCAGGACACAGCCTGCCCAGGGTAGGAAAAGACCTGGATTAAGATGACATTGGAAAAAAAAAATCATCTGAATATCTCAGCTGAGTGTGATGCAAACTGCAAATTTCCCCCAAGGTTTGAAGCTCAATAAACTGAATAATTAGAAGTGACAGCAAGTGACCTGCTTGGTAAAGACTCTTGCCATGCCAGGCCATGCCTATCCCAGCCCTGAACGTTGTTTTAATAGAAAAATATATGTTCACTTGGGCAAACCAATGTAGTAAAGGGACCACATCAGCCCAAACACCCACCTGCATTGAAGCTACGGGTGTTCAGAAGCAGCCAGAGAGTTCTTAGGTGCCCTCACTGGTGGATTGGCAGAGGAACCTGCTTTTTGGAGGATGGATGGTTACTGCCACTGGTGCAGCCTGGCTGTGTTTGCAACTGAACTGGCAGCACCATATAAAAATCCAAGCAAACCAGCTGAGCGATGCTACCGTGCATCTGTGGAGTAATAGAAAACTGCATTGTCCCTTCAGGCAGATGAGCATGGCACTAAAGATCTCTCCTGATGTCATTTATGGGCAAGTTGTGTTTTTTATTGTCAATTAATCTACCGTGCCAGGCACACATACAAACCCTGTCAGTGGTCATCATGCACTCCAAGAAAATGAGCTTTGCTTGCTACTGGATTTTGCAGCTGCTGACTTGCTCTCTTTAAGGAGAAGTCAACAAGGTAGGATTAATGGGCAGGAGATTGGTAATAAGCACAGTTTATCTGCCTTGGTGGGAAAGAGGGCCAGCTCCTGGCACAAACATGGGGCTGCATCATCCATCTGCTCGAGGTGGGTGAAACTGCTGGGAGAGCCAGGGCAGGCTCATTAGGAAGAAAAATCATCGTAGCTGCCCCTTCACCAGCAATCACGGGCTCTTAGAATCCCCCTTTCTTTATTTTTCAGAGTCTGGGGCACGTCCCAGTGAGGGTCACTGGGTGTAGGGAGGGGTTTTGTCAACACAGCTTTGTGCCAATGTCTTCCCTCCAGAAGGCTTTGGGGAGAATGAACTTGAACAGCATGAAATAAAGCAAAATAAATCAACCCAGGAGCCACACCCGTGCAACAGATTCTCCTCCTGAGATTTTCTGTGTGGTGGAAAGAAAAAAAACACAGTACAGACAGCTGACTTACCCTTCCAGCTAGAGCTGTTGGAGAGCTACCTTCATGTTGAGCTCTAGAGAAGATGCAATCAAAGATCCTTTGCCTCTGGAAGGTGTCACTTGCTTGGCACAAGGATGTAGAGATAGTGGCATGATGGATGGCCAAGAAATGATCATGCCAAAGCTAATACAAGGTTATGGTACCAGTTGTAGACTGGCACTGGAGATAAATGTGTCTTAATCATGGAGCACAAAGCCCTGTGATGGCCAAGAGAGAAGGAAATGAAGCACTGAGGTACCATTATGGACAAGGAGCCCTTGTGAGACAGCAGTGAGCTCCTGAAAAGACTTCTTTTTACTTCCTAAAGGTTGTTCTATCCAGAGAAAACCAATCCCTGTCTCTTCCCTACCCTTTGCCCAGTGGATGGGAAGAGGCTGAATGGTTTGTGTCCTTCTCTGGGCAGATGGAGGGAACATGAACAATTCACTTTACTCCAGCTGTGGGTTTTCAGAGCAAAGTTCAGTGCATGTCTCAACCTGGAGCTCTAGGTCAGCATTTGTATTGATAATAGCTGATAATAATTGATAATAATATAATGTGCTTTATATAGGAAAGAGAGGCTATTTTTCATCTCATTATTCTTCTGCTCCTGAAAATATATCTCTTCCACCCCAGAAAACCTCAGCTGAACAAAATTCCCAGAAAATTTCATCCACTCCAGAGGATGGTGGGTACCTGTTGCTGTGTGCTGGGGCTTACACATGGATTTTGGACTGTGCTTGGCCTACGTGACCCAGAAATAACCACGAGGGAACATCCCAAAGAGTACAAGGGTAGAGCAATGTCCACAACCCTAAGCACAGACCCACCTGTAGTGAGATGGGAGCTGGAAGCTGTCCAGCTTCAGACAGTCCACACATTAACCTGCAGACCCTGTGAGCACAGTGCTCTGACTGTGAAAATTGGGGTGAATAAGGGGCTCCATGCTCCAGCTCTGGCACTGTCCTCTGTGCTGTGGTCAACTGGTGCTGAGAAGGGCTGCCTCACAACAGCTTCCAGCCTCGTGGCACGTTCAGGAGATGGAACAAGATTCCTGCACGTGCAGAAAAGCCCACAGGAGTGATGACATGAGCTGTGCCACAAGCTGCTCTGGCTGGGAGAGGAGGTACCAGCCTCAGATGCACTGAGAATTTGATAACTGGATCACACACAAGAATTACCTGGAGGAGGGGGGAAGAATCTGTCTTCTCCACTGAGGAAGACTTCAGGACCAATCTCATTTATCATGCATTCATTTGTTAAGTAAATATTCATAATATATAAATGCTAGTGTCACTTTAATATTCTGATTAGCATGGTACATCTCTTCCTCTGTCTGGGTAATGGTGAAAGTCACACTAATTGAAGTAATGTTGTGTGTCAAATGATATAGAGCTGATCTACTTAAGACTTGAATGTCTGCTCCAATTACCTTCCAAAGTAAATTGCACTCAAGTCCCTTTTTTCTCTCTTTTATGAAATTGAAGACAGCAAAAGTCTGACTTGCAAAGCCAACCTGCCAGAGTTCTCTGTCTTACATCACCTCTCCACATAGCCACTGACCTTCTGCCAGTCAGTGCTGGAGCAGAGAGAAGCCTGTAAAACTCACACCAGTTCTCCCCAGCTCCTGCAATTAATTCAGCTCTATTTGCAGCTCCCAGATCCGTGCACTGTCTGCCTCAGATGTCTGAACCCTTCTCTGTGCAGCAAGCAGCCAGTCAAGAGAAAAAAAACCAACCCTCACGTGGAACAAAGGGGGTGAGGGATGCACTGTCCATATGGTTGAGTGAAAGGAGATTGTTGTCTCTCAATTGCTCTGTTCTAGCTGTTGCTGGATGAGTTTGTAATGCACCTTTATTTAGAAGAAAAGGATCTCTGGTGGGACAGCATCAGAAACCTGCCCTTATTAACATCCAGCCCATCATCTCATTTGGGCTGGAACACGTTGTACCAACCACTCCTCCAGCTTTGCATTGGAAAAAGGAGTTTATGTGAGAATTCAGCATCCATTTCAGCCCAAGTGAGTGGAATGAATAGTGGAAGAAAAGGAAACATTAGCTGGGCACCAAGAGGAAAACTGGAATTATTTTGGCCACGTTGGTTTCTAATGAAGTGAAACAGAACAAAATATTCACTGGTTGCCCAGATATTACTTAAGAATAAGGGGAGGAAAGCATGAGAGACTGGAATCCTAGTTCATTTGATTTTTAAATAGCAAAATTACTAGTTCAGCTGCCAGCACACTGCTTGTATCTCAAGCCTATAAAAATTAACTGTAGGAGACATTACTCAGGCTCTGATTCAAAACACTTCAGCCCAAGGTCTAAATCCACATTCAAACCCAAACCCCCTGATACTCCAAACCACCTCACTAGGCACCTGTTTCACATCACTGTGATTTTTAAGGGGAATTTAGACACAGGCTGCACCACTTTGCTGAATCAGCTCTAAGCAGATCCTCTGGACTTGGATCATCCCAGGAAAGGGTTTTTTGCAACATCTACAGTGCAAAGAGTGCATGAGGGGGATGTCCTGGTAGCCTGGTGGGTGTGGGTGCCTGGATCCCACAGGGTTCATCTGAGGATCACCACCACCCCCATACCCACAGCCTGTTCTCCTGCTGCTGCCCAGCTGCTCCTCACCATTTAGTACCACTTCAAATTCTCCTGGTGAACCACAAGTAGCTGAAAAGGAACAAGTAAATATTTAATCTACTGCCTGAGCTTTAACAGGTAGTTCTGGGGAGAGCTATTGAATTTCTATCCCGAGCTATGATTTGTGTGCTCTGAATATCAGCCTCTAAGGCTCACCCAGGGATGTTCAGAGCAGTGAATTCTCCCCAGAAATCACTGAATTACTAACATTCCAGCTGGGCTTTTCATGCCTTTTGCCTAAGCCAGGGGTAGTATCATCATCCCATCAGTATCCATGGGATGGAGCAGGCTGGGGAGCTGCAATCCCAGCCCTGACACTGCAGAGCTGACCAGGAATCTGCTTAGCACTGATCAGCCACCAATAGCAAGATCAAACACGATGTCATCAATAGCACTGGAAGCACTGGAAGAGCTTTGGAGCTGCAGATGTGCTCCTAACCACAGGCTCTGTCAGAGCCAGGGGTACCAGCGTGGGCTGAAAGGGAACCACACTCCCACCAGCCCTGCTCCAGCTCAGAAGCCAAGAGCCTCAAGCCTGAACTTGCTTGGTTTTAATTAAGTTAATTCCTTAGGTTACTTTAAGTTTGTAATTTGTATTTAATTTCCCGTTCGAGGGGGGGGGAACAGGATGAGGAGAAACAGATGTTGCCCCCTGCGGTCTGTAGAACAAAAAGAGCCATGAAAACTCATCTGTCCATCTGATTGCTTTCCTTTTATTAAGTAGCACAGATGCTGGGAAGGTGGTGAGAACTGAGGTGTTTCAAAACATTAACTTCTGTTTTCCTTTGCTTTTGGGTTTGTTTTTTTTTCATTCTGATTTGAATTACCCAGTAGAAAAGACGGAAAATAAAGTAGTAAACCTGCTTTCTTCTCCAGAAACACTCAGAAAAAAACTGGTTTTGTCTTTTTTTTTTTTTTTTTTTAATATAGAAGAGCATGACTAGGGACTTTTTACATTAAAGCACTGCTTTTTTTTTAAAAAAAAAGGATATTTAAGCAAAGGTTTATTTATGTGCTTCATCTGTAGAGGGCTGGTGTTTCCTTTTCAAGTGGAAGTTCAAAGTCATAACTGCTAGAAAAGGTGCAGGACTGATTTAATCCAGGCTGATGTCAATGTGAGTGCTGGCCAGGCTGTCTGAAAACCTGCCAGATCGTGCAGCTTTTGGATGGATCCTCACTGCAGCTTCATAGGGGTTGCAAATGCAAAAATTGCCTCAAGTTGCAGAGAAAAAAAGTTGCTGCTGCACTAGACAGGGCAGGGAGGGGGAAAATGTCCTTTTTAAGGCAGAGATTGTACTGCTGGAAGAAAATGAGAAAATTACACTGTTCTTTAATGCAAAAAGAAAGTTTTCCACTCCTTAAAATATCCTAATCATTCTCTTATATTCCACTAACTCCAAACCATAAACATTTACAGCTGAAGCCAACTCTGAGGCTGGTAAAGGAGACTAGACCATGGCTCGTTATGTAAATAAGCCCATAAACATCTTTTTTTGAGTTTTAACATGAGCAGCAGCTCTGCAACAACCCTTCTGCCTTTAGCTTTGTGGCTGTTTCATTTGTATGGAGAGGATTCCCCAGCACTATGATGGGGAGAAGGCGTTTTATAAACCTTTCAAATGATCAGCTGAAGAAAGAAAACATCTCTGGTGCCAGCATTGGAACTTTTAAGGACTCACCCCATCCTTCTGCCATTAACATAACGAGCTTGAATGATGTTTTCACAGCAATTACCTCCAGTGGGTCAATGTCTGCTATTAGCAACCTTTCCTCCATGGATCATGAGCACCAGAAAGCCTGACAGCCCCAGAAGGGGACGTGTCAGAGGCTTTCCCCACACCAGGCTGCCTTGCCATGGCACGTAGGGTGACAATAGATTGTCAAGGATGGTTCAACACAACAACAGTTTCCTCCCCCACTGGGAGTTTTCTCATTTCCAGAACTTCCACCAGTGTTATAAACCCCTAAATCAGGCATCATGGGAAAGTGCATGGAGAGCCAAGTGGTTTGTTATAAATGCAAAGTTGTACCTGCTCAGAAAATGGGTTTTTTCCAGCCTCTCTCCACTGTTACCTTTTGGCAGCAGCTCACACAGGGTCGAGCTGGCACAAGGTGGAGGCTTTAAAGCATTTTGTTGCACAAGTGCCAGTGAAATGTTTAAGAACAAGCAGTTCTTGGCCACTAAGCTTAATTAAAAGCAGGATGATTTCAATCCAACCCTCGGGGATGGTGGGGGTTAATTGCAATCATTACTCTATCACTTTCCAAACCCCAAAGTTTTCCTTCTATGCAATGAAGCCTGCAAAGTCAAGTTACCAATGCAAATATAAGCTCTACGTACAAGACCAGCATCTTCTCTCCTTCAAATCTAGGAATTAAGGCTCTCATTAAGTCTCTCAACACCTTTGCAGAGTTGGAAAATAACTTTATAGGCTGGTGGAACTGATACTGCAAACCATGGCAGAGCTCAGTGGCTTCATCCACATCTCACTCCCCAGGAGCATCCCAGAGCTGCCACCCATCCAGCACCAGCAGGGAGGCTTCAAAGCAATGGGGTCATTGGAAAATGGACCACTGCAAATTCTACCAGTGTGGTTAAAATGAATATTTTTCTCTTAAATGGTGTTTTCTTAATTTTTCTGATGCGAAATGTGCACAAATTCCTCCACAGAAATAATCATAGAATCATATAATAGAATCAATAACCTCAGATCCCCTGAAAAATATAATTTTAATGACTAAAGAAATGAAGGAAAAGGCTGAGCTCTTACAAGCATGAGGGAAATATCTGAAGTATTGACTTGAAGAGGGATTTTTGCCTTATTTTTAACATTCTCTTCTCCTGCCACGTTGAAGGAACAACCATGTGAGTCTCCAGTCTGGTCCTATCACCTCCAGGAAATTACTGCCTGCAGAATTTAACGTGATTTATGCAATCAGGAGTTTGAAAAACAAACCCCACCTCTGTCTTCTCTTCTTGGAAACATTTCAGTTCTTCCCAGTTTCAATTATTTTCAATTCCACCAGTGTGATCAGCATATTTAAAATTCAATCAGCCTTCTTCAAATGCTTCATGTCTGTGTCACACTAACAATCAACAAGAGTCCTGAATTTAACATCTGTTCCTACTAGTAATTGGGTTTAATTTGAGAATTGAAAGAAAAATAATATATAAAGTAATTACTAGGCACTCAATCACAATGAATAATGTGTTCACTACCAGCAGTTCTGTCCTGTCAGCAAAAACTCTGGAGAGGCAGAGCAGTGGAAATGCTGGAAACTGGGGGAATAAACTCCAAGTACTGAGACAGGGAGCAGGATGCTGCTGGGATTTCCTTGGGGTAGACCCAGGGAGCACTGCTGGGGGGATGCACATTGGCACCTGGGTCCTGGGGATGGTGTCTTGGCTTTTGCATCTCATCCCCCCACCCACATTCTTGCTTCTTCTCTGAGAACAGGGTTGATTTTATTGCCAGAGAGGGCAGGGTGGGTAAATTGCCAAAGCTGTGCCCAGTGTGGCCAGACCCTCCCCCTGCAAGCAGCCACTGCTCCTCTGCTTGGTCCAGCACAGCCCCCCTCCCATCACCTTGCAGCAAGCACTGCTCAATTTGCTAGATGCTGATGTTTTGTGAGCTGAACCAATAATTTCTCTCTTCTTTTTTTTTTTTCCCCCTGCAAGCTGTAAATCTGCTGCACTCAAGAGTAAAAGCAAAAATAAATTAGAAGATAAAAGTAAAAATCATCTGTGTGTTACAGAGCAAGCCCTGCCCAGTCCCTTCATACAAGCAGAGCAGAAAAGATGTGCCTGAGTGAGCAGGAGAAACCAGAAGGAGGTACCTTGGGCATGGTGAGGTCTGGGGGCTGCTGGGGATGCTCAGCTCAGGTCACTGGAGACCTCAGGGCTGCTGCTCCAGAGGCACTTGGCAGCTTCCCCAAGGGAGATTTTGTCTCTCTACCAGCTCCACCTGCAAACAAAAACATCAGGAGCTATTAAAAAGCCATGAATTAATCACACACTAATAAATAATGGTGGTGTCTGATTGTCCCTAAAAAAAACCCAGCAACAAAAACCAAACAACAATAAAACCAACCACACAAATACACAAACAAAACTAAACAAAAATAAACCAAACTGAGGTGTATGGGGGGTTTTTTGGTGCCAAAATATTGGCATCTTTTGCTCCTTCCTGGGAAATAAAGAAATAAGATCATGTAGCACTTTATTCCTGAGAATGGGTGCTCATGGAGTGTCTGGTGGAGTGTGGCATCCATTTTTGTTTCATTTTTTTAGCACATTTTCAGAACAAATGGAAATGAAATGGGAATTATTTTGAAATATGGTAATGGGGAAAAGAGATATTCCCTCCTTTTTGCCTCCAAAGTGAGAAAAGTCTTTCACTTCCCACATTTGCCAGCAATGCTCTATTCAGCTCCTAATTTAGATGTATGGTTTTCTACTTTGGATCTGCTCAGATGCACAGCACAATTCCTAATTATTTCAAAATGATGGAAATGGAATAATAAATCCAGCATTTGATGCAACATGACTGCCTGACCCAAAGAAATTAGAAGCTTCCCAAAGGGATTCCCCCCCCAACAAATCAGTTGCTAATTATTGGTTACACTAGCCATGATCACTTGGAATAATTGTGATGTTTTCCTGCCTTGTTTCAGACAAGAACAATGCAATCCTCTTAATGAAAATAAATATACAGATTCTATTCCTAGGACAAAATGCAAATGCAGTTGGTCTGATGGTCAGGAACTTAAGAAGAAGTGACTTAAAAAAAACCCAGAAGGTGGGAATTTGCAATACTAACTTTCTAAACATGGAAACTCACATCAATCCTGGGAGCAGGAACCTTGTGCAGGTTCTGGAGAGACAACTGCAGTGTTTCCTCAAGGGAAAAACCAGTTACCCAGCCAGGACTGTGCTCCACAGAGAGCCTCTGGTTTGCTGCTTGGTTTTTAATTGGGATTTTAATTTAAATTTTAATGCTGTGGCAGGAGCTACAAAGTCATTCTTACAGATCAAGCCAGTAATGAAAGGGTCTAACCTTGAATTTTTGGTTAGAAGAGGAAAAATCAGTGCACCCTAGAGATGCTTTTAAAACTTTTCAGTGCAATAACTCAGATGAGGCAAGATCCCTTTCCAAATCACACCTTCCCAGCTGAGCACAACCTTCCCTCTTCCATCTTGAGGCAGCAGTGTCCTCTTGAAAGGCCAACAAGCTAAATTAAAAATAGCCAGCAGCACTAATATTGATTTATCATCTCCAGAGGTATATTCTTCACGGGTGTCTGCTTAAACTCCAAGTAATCTCCTCAATTAGGGCACTTTTACTCTCAGTGCAGTTACCCAAGTGCAGGTTTCAGCTGCATTTCAAGTTGCTCTCAGGGCTGTAATCTGTGTTTTGTCTTTGATTGCTCTGGGGAAAAAGAAAACCAAAGGAAAAAAAAATAGTTGCTGAAGTATGAACAAGGATGAAGAGAGCCAGGGAGAAGCCATGAAACAAAAACTCTGCCCCCCATCCTGCTCCATTTCATAAATCCTTGATTAAATGTGCAGAGGGTGACATAACCTGAAAAAAAAAAATATTTCTCAGACTTCTATAGTATTTCAGATGAAAAGAGTTGTTCCTTCTCAGTTTCCTTTGAGTCTGAATATAGCTCTTTTCTTGCTGCATTTGCTTTAAAGGAAAATACAACTTTGTGGTATTTTTCTTTAATTGTATTATACAAATATAGGTACACAGGAAAAGAAAGGGGGAAAGCAGCTCTGCCCCTTTATACTGGGCTTGTTTAACTTGAAAATCCTCTGTCTTTGGAAGCATAATAGCTGAGTTAGTGTGAATCAGAGTGCAGAATGATGTCCCTTAATCATAGAATTTTAGAATCAAAGAATCATAGAATCACAGCATCATCACAGGTCACAGAATCAGAATTATTTGGGTTGCAAGGGACCTTCAAAGGTCATTTTGTCCAACTCCCTGCAGCGAGCAGGGGCAGCTGCAAGATCACAAGTAGCAATCTGAGTTGTGGGGTTAAAAAAATGCAGAATATAAAGGAAATATACACTATGTCAAAATCAAACCCAGAGCTGTCACCTCCTGTGCTGACACAGAGCTGCTGGTAAGCCCCTCTGGAGAACACCACCACCAAAACCAGCACTAAAGCTCCCAACCAGGGCTCTTAACCCCTGGAAGAGCTACCCAAGGGATCACATTCCAAACTCAGGGTGTTAACCCCCAGCCTGCTGTGCTGCCATCGAGCAGGAGGAGGAGGAGGAGGGAGTCACCCCAGCCAACATCCTACATCTCCTTGCTATGCCTCCTCTGAAAGCATCCACGTGGAAGCAAGTCCTGCTAATCTTACTCTTATCAGCAGCTGCCAGGGCTTGGGATGGGAACTTAGAATTAAGTAAGTCCCCGAGTCCTTTGCAAGAGCTTTAAGCAATAGCTGCTATTTGCAATTATTCATTTCCCTGTCAGCACTTCTTTTATTTACCATGCTTTTTTTTTTTCCCCCCCTATCCTTTATCCCCAGCCCGAATTTTTGACCTTTCACTCACGAGATGCATTTTAGACTTTCCACAGCCCTTAGAAATTCCTGGCTGCAGTGGAAAGTGCTGTGTGACAGCAGGTCCTGCTGCTCTCCCTCCCCAGCTCCTGGGCAGATGGGTTTTATGTCGAGTCTGCTGTTCCCACGTCTGCACCCATCACAAGCGCTGAGCTACGGCAGCACCTGATCATCCCTGGCAGGGCTGCGGGGAAAATGCCCCCGGGAAAGACAGACGAGCACAAAACTTCGCAGCTCGTCTCACAAAAGCATCACACGAAGCGTCTCCCGCTGGCTCAGCAGCTCAGAGCATCCCCTGCCTCTCAGTCAGGGGCAAACACAAGCAAACCCCACCTCTCTGCGTTGTCATTTGGGTGGGTTTCTCGAGCACACTCAGCTGCAGTTCCCACCTCCCCTGTGCTCCGTGGTTAGATGTCACAACCCTTAACCCCAGCACACCTGGCTGTGGGGACCAGAAGCACCAGCACTCACCCCTTCCCAGCAGATGGAGACCAGGGCAGCCTTGGCTCCTCTTCCACAGTGATCTCTTGCCGTCAGAACAGGAGGTTCTTTAATTGCTTTCCCCGTTCTGCATGACCCAGCGCTTAGTGTGGGAGCTGTTGAACTAATGTGATTTGTTTTTTGCTAAAGAGAAACGTTTAGGGCTGGAAGGGAGCTCCAAAGGGCATCCAGTGCAGCCCCCCTGCAGGGAGCAGGGACACCCTCAACTAGCC
>JANHGL010002733.1:26272-54620 GCA_024611195.1 Ceyx melanurus
ATATATCTATACAGCAGCAAATAACTCATCACCTATGGTTTCATTCTGTTTTAACAGCTCTTTATTTCTGGCATGAAGCTCCCCTTGGAACAGCATTTTGTTTGGACTGGGAGGGGCCAGTGGGAGGTGGTACCACCAGGATCTGCAGCACCTTCCATCAACCCTCCCTGAAGATCAGACCCTGCCCCATCATCACAGCAGGCTGGTTTGCTCTGGCCTGGGTGTGGAAAACATGTGTTGAAACCAGGGATCTCCTCCAGCATCATGGAAAAATGGGTTTTTACACCCTTTGCTAAGTGTTTATCCTGTGAAACAACTCCAACAACTATTGTTGGCTTCCAGCAGGGATTGCACAGCCACTACCACTGGTGAAACTTTCAGCTCAGATCAATGTTCACAATCACATCCAAGATTTCTGTTCCTTCTGCAGTGTCTGGGAGGTTCTGGATCAAGGGACCCCACAGGAGGAGACACAGCCCCAGGTATTGCCCTGTATTCCCACCACCTGATATTTAACTCACAAAGACAACAAAGATGTGGCTTGAAACCTTCCCCAAGTGTTCCTCACAGCAATATGAGCACTTGATCTTCCTCTGCATCTAACATTTTGGCTTTATAAAACAATTCCAAGAGGACATTCCTGGGTTTTAGCTTCAATTTCATGCTCCCTTACAGAGTTAACAGCAAAATGCCCCTAATGTCACTTTTGCAGGGCTAATTGAAGATATGTACCATAGCAAATATACCTCGAAGAAGATGAAATGCCTGGATTGAATTAAATGAGATTTTTGTTGATAACGTTTGCAGGAAAATCAACCTGTTTCTTCTTGAATTAACCCAGCCTTCAGTCTCTTAACACCTAATTGTTACTCGCCCGGTGTCCACTAATGGCTTTTAAATCAGAGGAACGTGAATGTTAATGGGAACTGTTTAAATTCCTTCTCATCGATTTGGTTCAGTAAATTCCAGGTGCTTGAGTCTGCCTCTGCCAATGTGCTGTGTGTCTGTGTGTGTGCAGGGTTGTGTCTGTGTCACTGCACACGTGTGCACACGTGTGATGTGCTCTGGGCACGCACACACACAAACACACACCTTCCTGGTTTTATCCTCAGCCAATACCTAAAAATCCAGCTGTGAAAGCAATGCCTAAAAATCCCACAAATAATGCACGTGAAGGCAGTGCTGCATTTCAGGCTGGTGAATAATCCTCCCCAAGCCTGCTTCAAATGTCATCCAAAGACCACATCCAAAGATGTCATTTGCTCGGGACTCAATCCTTGTGCAACTGGTGGATTTTTACAGTGACCATCAGCATGGGGTGATTGGGATGCTGGGTGCTTAACACTTGTTCTGAGGGGACAGTTTGGGGTGGGTAGCAGCTCTAACAAGCACCCAATGCTGTACTTCAGCTGCCTGGTTTAACCCCTGGTTGCAGAAGGTCCTTTGCTTCTGAGCTGTCACTATTTCCAACAAGCAGTGACATCTTTGACAGTGTCACTCCTCCCTCTGCTTTGGCCCATTCAGAACTTGCTAAATAAATCATAAAAGCCTGACTTTCACATTCCAGTCACACCCATCTCCTCATCTGGTCTCAGCAATGCCAGCTAGCTGGAATTTATGCTCAGTGTAATCAATGCAGATAGTTTCCTTCCTTGGTTAATCTTCTGCTGGTGTTAATTCTGCTCCCTCTTTTAATCCTGCTGTCTCATCCTAGCAGGGAGACACAGCTCTGAGCTGACCCAATGTCTTCTTACACCAGCCAGATAATTTTAACCACAAACCAGGCAGGTGAGGTCACTCACCAGAGCCACTGCCAGACCTGGAGGTTGACATGGAAACCTCAGAGAGCCCAGAACCCTTTGGATGGAGCCAAGACCAAGGAGTGATGTGCAAAACACAGCAGCAGAGCCTGAAGAAAAAAAAAAAAAAAAGCACTTTTAAACTGGGTACACTGAAAAAAAAAATTAAACTCTTTTTTTTTTTCCCTTCCAAATCTATCAATAATTAGGCTTTTAATTTTTTCCTCGGAATAAGGATGTCTGAAATATGGATCATAGTCATCATATGCTTTCATTGGAGAAGATAATACAGGTATTATATGGTGCAGCACACTTTGAAGTATAATGTTTTGATCCCATCTGTTCTTAATAGAAAATCCAGTGAGCGGGCCCTCTGAAGTGTCTTGCCTTAGACTTTGCAGGTCTTCAGTCAAAGCCCTTCTGTAATCAAAAGGTGCAAGGCAAGCTTAAAGTACCCATCACTGGCAGGCTTTACTGAAAATAGGAACATTTGTTATGCACTCAATATTTTCTCAGTCAAGGCGAGCTGGATGTTTTCTATCAGATTATCAGCAGGAGGTAATATTTTGATGCTCTAATGCCACTGAAATAAAGACATTGCACAGAGTGCACTGCACAGTTTTTATCTCGAGGAAATCTAATGCAATCTGCCACTTCGAATTTCAGTTATAGGCCCTTCCACCGTAAAGAACAGGAGATATTTTGGCTGTGTAGCAGAACCAATCTTGCAGGCACAGCCTTTCCCAGCTGCACGATGTTTCACCTCTACCTTTTTTTAACAGAGTGTTGTAAGACAAATAACATTAATGTAAAGAGCTTTGAAGTCACACTGCTCCAAAGTGTAGACTCTTGGGGGATGCAGAGGTCCCTAAAGACACCAAGAAGCACCAGGATGAGAAGCAGAGCAGACCTTCCCCCTGGTTGAAACAGCTCCACAATTACATTATGAAAGCATCTGAGCAGGTAAATACTCCCTGATTTCCCCTGCTAGAAGGGCACACTGCCAGTGAGACACTGAGACAGCTCAAAATCACCTTGCAGTTCAGGAGCTGATCAACAGCTTGTGATAGGTAATGAGGAAAAAAGCCCTGAGCTGAGAAACCTTCCAATGGGACAAGGGGAGCTCTCCTGTTTATCCTACAAGCCATGCCTTGCAGGGGTTGAAAGGGTTAAGGAAGATGGATGGAGAAGCCCATAGCAGCCCCTGTTGCTGACAGAATATCTCTATAAAATGACAAATATTAAAGATTTATGCTTCAATATACTCCCCATGATCCCTGGAGGGGTTTCCAAGCCGTGGAGCTGTGGTGCTGAGGGCCACGGTTTAGTGGTGCCCTGGCAGTGCTGGGTTAACAGTTGGACTCAATGATCTTGAAAAGCCTCTTCCAGCCAAAATGATTCTCTGATTCTATTACCTGGGCTCCAGAGGGGAAGATGTCATCCCAGTTTACTTGGAAAGAGAAATCTTCCTTTATTTCATAGCTCCATGATAGTGCTGCTGAGGAAGGGGAGACCTGCACAGACAAGGAGAGGAGAGAGGAGCAGAGTATCCATGGGATGAATCCATTTTTTAGTACCAACAAGTTTTTCCAGGTGGGTATTTTCCCACAAATCTTCCTGCCTACTTGTAATGAGGGAGAATAAAGTCGATGTTCACCAGTTAATGCTGCTGGGGCAGCCAGACAATTACAGGAATAAAATCTAGTCCGTCAAAAGAACTGATGGGCAACTATAACCCAATACCTACTGGTGCTGCTGACTGAAAAACAACTATTAGAGATAATAGGGGATGGAGATTTATGTTGTCAATGTCTTTTTTAACTGCCCTCCTGCACTGGTGCAGCAATTCTCTTGCCCGTAAAAGTGACAACGAAGCAGCAAACAGGACCTGAAGCAGCCTTGTTTCCAAGTGTTTCTAAACAGCTGCCTTTGATGGAAGGAAAAGAAATTAAAGAAAAAGAAAAAGAAACCACTAACACAGAAGGATAAGAATCAGTTTTGCTGCAAAATTACTACTCAAGTCTGGTGTTGAGCTAATATAAGCCAAAATACGACCAAGTTTTGCATTTCTCCACAGTCCTCATTCCCTGTGAGGGAAAGTCCTCACCTGGGTGCAGTTCTGCAGTTGGGTCAGGGCCAAGGGGCCAGGGCCACAGGGTGCCAGTTATCACCACAGACCTGCTTGAGAAGCTCTGGAAAGTCTCTCGGTGTCCAGACAGAGATGTGCAATGTCCCTGATCAATATCTGCACCACCTGCACCCTCGTAGCATTTATTAGCTGTCAGTTTTCAAGCAAAGTGGTTTATTGACAGATACACTCAAAGGAGCAACAGCTGAGGCTGAACATCCATGCAAAGAAATTTCTGAAGCCAAATCTATGCAGCTGAAGTTGGTTTCCAAGGGTTATTTTCAGCCAAAGTTTACCAGAAGCCCAGTGAGTCCCTTCTGCACTCAAAGAAATACCTTGTAATGAAACATCCATGAAAAAGTCTATGTGGCTTTGAAGAATTATTTACTTCTAACTCATGCTGAAAAAAAGCAACATTTTTTTGGGTGGGGAATTCACATACAATAAGGAAAACAGGGTTTCTCAAACAAATTGTGCATTCAACAAAGCAGCTAAAAAGCTCCCATAGGTTACCAAGCTATTTTTAGGCTCGGGATGCCTTTGGAATATTTCTCTAAGCTGTCTGGTTTCCACCCAGCTGCACCAGAGCATGGTCCCCCGAGGTGTGAGTGGAATTTACTCACTGTGTTTAGATAATCAGAGCAGTGATCATTTACATGAAACAAATGAGACAATTATTTCAACAAACCAACAGGCTGTGGTTCTAGGAGAACGTGGGGACTGCTTAATTGTTTCTTCCCAGGCACGGCCAGTTCCTGCATGGTTTGAACTGATGTCTTCAGTGTGACCTTTAAAGAAGAGGAGAAAAAACACTGGGGCAAGCCTGAGAAGGTTGCTGTCTTGATTCTGGCTCCTCAGCAAGGTGACCAATAAGATGGTGTGGTGGGAAGTTGGGTGGGAACCTACCCCTGCTCCTCAGCATTGCCCACAGCCCACGCTGCTCATCAGGAAGGATTGGCTTCCCATTGGATGAGCTCAGAGGCTGAAACACACCCCAGGGGTGCCCAACAGCACAGCTGGAATAACTCCTCTGCTTCCTTGCATTTTCTCTTCCTCTTGAAATGCAAAGATTAATGACTTGGCAGAGTCTGCCCAAGCGCTCTCCTCTGGATGTTCCACTTGAAGACTCCCCCGTTTCCTCAGCCACTTCCAAGCGACCCCGTCGCTGGGACAGTGAGCCCTGTTTTCAGCTGAAATTCTTCATATTAATAATGTCATACATTACATTTGACAGCCTCTAACAGATTCTCTGACTTTTATGTGGCCAAAAACTTCTGGCGGTGTTATTGGCTTTCCCTTTCTTATTAACTGCTCTGACTGGAAGCAAAATCCCCAGCAGAAAACGGATGCTCCCAGGGGAATTTTTCAAAGGTTAGATCCTCTCATGCTGATGCAACGTTTTTGGCATTATTCAAGAAGACAGATTAATCACTCAGACCTGTATCCTAATCACAGCGGGGAGAAAAATAAGTCAGGTGCTTAAAAAAAGTTTAAGTGTTTAAATATACTTCACAAATTTAGTCCCTGGTAATCAAGCATGGGGACAGCAGCACAGGGGTGAGTGAGACGAATGAATAGACACGATGGGACCTGAGGCAATATGGCATCAGGAAAGGCAAACACCACGGGTGAGATGCAGGAAATGTTGATTTTTTTTCTTAACCAGAAGGCAGAGACAAGTACAAAGAGCACCAGCCCTGCAAGTGCAATAAAAATGGCATTGCTAAAGTGCAAACCCCCAAGCGAAAACACACGGGCCAAGAAAAAACTCCATACAAACTGGCCTTGAAAGGTCTCCATTTATTATGGCTCCGTGTGCAGCCCTTTAGTCCACCTTGCCCTTCTCTATCCACAGCAAGAAAAAAAAGAAAGATTAATAGAATAGGAAAAAAACCCACATAAAATAGTTACTTTTTGGACACACATAGTGGATCTCTACTCATTTTCTCTACTCATAGTAGAGAATCCAAGTCACCTTAAAAGGACTTGAGATTAACAGTCTGAACAGAGCCATTTAACCACCTTGAGCACAGAGACTCTGGTGATGGCTGAGATATTGTTGAGAATATTCTAATAAAATTAGTTATGCTGAATATGTTCCTAGTTACTAGAAGAATGGAGCCAGAGCCATTTTAGCCATCTGAAAGAGCTAAATGAACAGCCCTCACCTGGAATGACAACAGCTCACAGAACAAACCATTTAAGTAGGTACTAAATTCATTACCAGCTCCCATTTGAACCTCTCATTTTGGATGCATCAGTGGCTAGTGACAATTTGTCTTCCAGACCTTACACACTAAAACACTTTGTCTCCCATTTTCTTGCTGTGTACCAGGGAGGCAGATGGTTGGGCTTCTTCCCTAGGTGGAAAGTCATCATTTCTACAGGCAGATGAATGATTTCTTTCCCAGAAGTTCATGGTGCCCCTGAGATAGCTCTGAGTAGAGAGAGCTGAACATTGAGAAGATGGAGCTGAATGGCACCTCCAGCATAGGAGGCAAAGGAGCATTCCTGGTCCCTGCTGATGGCAAAGTGCCTTTGTGGAGTGAGTCTCAGCTTCTGTGCTCACACAATTAAAACACTTTTTGAGGTGCCTAAGGAAGGTCCCACAGAGAAAAGACAATTCCCACCTCCCATCACTGACAGTGAACTTCCCTGTTACTAAGAGGAAACAGCATTTTATATAAGCACAACAAGACAGCCTGGTCTGTCACTACCAACAGAAGAAGAGCTACTCAGCATGATGCATTATGACTTTAAGTGTTCCCTAAAGACAGTGACATCCTCTCCCCACCAGCACATTGACACCAAGCAGCCTCTTGTGTCCCGAACACACAGACACCTACACAACAGGAAGAATTAATGAGTATTTTCCCTGTTACAAGCAATTATTTTGGGAGAGGACAGAAAAGGGCACTCTGGAAAGTCTAAAATTTGAAGGACAGTACCCAGTGCACTCTTCTGCGTGACAGTCACCTCAGCTGGCTTAGGGATGGGCTGGAAATGTTGGGTAAACTTGCATTTTCTTCTTGTCTCCACTCTAAGCTCGAGGCTGGCTACTTAAAATCTCTCCTGTGTAATGAAGCCTCACGGGATGTTCCATTGATGTGAAGTCTTAAGTGATACCCTCAGAGGGACAGGGACTGAATGGGTCTCCTGGGACAGACTTTCTTTGACAAACCTCTCTCACCACCACAGGTCATAGTGCCCAAAGGGTGTCTGTCCTCCCTGCCTCCTGCTGCTGAAGGACACCCCTTCCTTTCCCTTCCCTCCCTGCCTCACAAGGTCAGTTGGAGGTCTCCATCTCCCTTCCAAAGGTCCCTTCCAACCCAGCTATGGCTCATTCTCAAGGTCCACTTGACTGAGCAGTGCAGATCAGCCCGGGCTCCTTTGGCTCTTAGAGGGCAGCTCATTGCTCCCGTAACAAGTTCATTTTCCATCACAGCAAACTCTCTCAACCCATCAATTGTGCAAAGGTACCTTTTGACAGGTGAAGTATATTTTCTTGTTGCTGAGCCATGGTGGAGCTCATCTGTTCAAATCAGCTTCCAGATTGTTTACATTCCTGTGACAGTGTCCTGTTCATCACACAGTCAATATGAGCTCCCGTTCTGACCGTCTTAACTCTTGAGGCAAGTCAGCCATTGATCTCTGAAAAACCCTGATGCTACCTGACTTCAGGCCTCCCTGCAGACTCTGGATGAACAAACAGAGCTTCTCCCAGGGGACTTGCAGGCTGTGCCTGTTCAAGGCCACGTATAATTCCCCAAGTACCATCGTTTCATCCACTCCTGTTCTGGGTTTTGTTACAGGACTCTGAGTTTGAATAAAATTTGTCTGAAAAAAACCACCACAGAAACAAAAAACATTCCATCTCATGCACCAAAAAAAGCTCAAGACAGCATCCTGCAATAGAATCATTGTGGTTGGAAAGGACCTCTGGGATCATCAAGTCAAACTTTCCTCCTGACATCTCTCTCTCCACCAGCCCACAGCCTCAACTGCTGCATCTTCTCATTTACTAAACACTTCCATGGATGAAGGCTCCGCCACCTCCCTGGGCAGCCTGTTCCAGGGCCAATAAAGTAACTCCCATCAATGACCTGGCTCAGAGAGGCTGTTGTGCTGTGCTCACATGTCTACGTGGGCAGACAACAGGGTAGTTGTCTTTGCAAACTGAGAAGAATCACAAGAAAAGCACTGGGACTTAAATTCCAGACTTTAAATTCCAACGCAGAACAAAGCTGACATGGTTTGTCCTCCTTCCAGACATTACAGCAGTCGCCAGCAATTCAAACCAGATCATTCAGTACTTGTCAGATTAGAGTAATTCCCTTCCTAACATGCAGGACAGAACAAGCTTAACATTGATAAAAAGGAATGGGTGATTGCCCAAAGTTGCTTAGACCGTATTTAGTGTTTAAAGGCTCCACTGGAAGGTTCCTATTAACTTCATGAGATGCTGAATCATCTTGGAGCACTGCGAGGATATGGGTACAAAAATGAGCACGGAAGAGCAGCTCACCCTCTGTCTCCAATTGCTGCTCAGAACAGAGCTGGGTGTATTATGGGATGGCATGCATTTTAGAGGAATTTCTAAATCCTTGAAATTTAAAGATTCTCTCTTAAGAAGAGAAATCTATCACATTCAATTGGAAATGAAAATCTTAGTACCTTTTCATCGGAGGTAATGAGGAAATGCATTTATTCTTTACTCTGCAAATCTCCTTATTTCAGTCGACAGCACTTTTAAAATGTGCTGTACATTTGTCATGGTGAAGATGTTTCTTTTTCAAGTTCCCAAGTATATGCTCTTCTGGAGAAAAAAGCCTCTCCTATTGTCCTAGGGGTATTTAGCACAAGGTGCAGACAAGGGGAAATGCATTTCTACTGTTCCCCAAAGACATTATGTTTCAATAGTTAATTCTTCCCCTCCTGTACAGACCTTCACTCAAATCCACAGCACATCCCAGCAGCATTCAGAGAGCACAATCTGCCCATCTCCATGCTGATCAAATGTCATGCAAAAAAAAAAAAAGTCACCCCGTGCACAACTGTACTTAACAGACATCACTATAAAACTCAGCCAAGTGCTCAGACTAACCAATAATTTCTTTGTCGTGTTTCGTTTAATTGTCTTTAAAATGTTCCAGGGAGGATGTTGAATTTCCTCTTGACATTGCTCCCCTGTAGATGACAGCTTGCATAAACATGGTATGAATATTCAAACATCCAAGCCTCCGAATTTGGACTGTCAGATAGTTACATAAATCATGGAGTATTATTGCTTTTTCTTCATGACATATGTAACCAAGCAACAAATCGTGCATTTAAATATTAAATGGATCACATTCTGCCCTTTTCACAGCCATAAGTGATACAGAGATCTCAGTGAGAGGTGGGTCATGCTGCCCTAGAGGTGGAGAATCAGAGGAACATGTCACATCAAAATCCAAACGATGCTGTTTATTCTGGATTAGAATTTACATGGTGAGCGTTTTGTCCTGGCAAGGCTGAATTTCCCAGTTATTCCCTAAAAACAGTTCCAAATACCCAGCATGGGGTCAAGCCTAGGGCTGTTCTTGGATTCAGATGACAACTCAGGAAGAGCTACATGTCTGTGGCCATCATTTCACTGTTAATTACCAGAGAATTCATAAAAATTGACTGCAGTTATTTGCAGTCAAAAATGGGACAAAGAGCTGGAAAAACACTGCACGATGAGGAGCTCTCTTCAAAAGGGTTGCAAGAGACATTTGTCATTTAAAACAGAAATTGAAGATTTCTAAGGGAAAAAAATAAAGGCAGAATAACCTTAGAGTAAGAGGTATTAAGGTAGTAAAGGGAGTAACCTTTAAAGCCTGCCTAGGAAATGGATCCCTGAAGTCCTGAATCATAAGAGCAGGGGGGAGGAAGAGAGCCTTGAAATAAATGAACACCAGTCCAGAAATTTCCCAGAGATGATGGAGAGTGCAGAAGTTTGGTGCCAAACTATTTATTTCTGAACTCCTAAGTAGCATGGAGTGCAGGAGGAAAGGAGAAAGGACAGGTAATAGGAGGGGAAAATAAATCTCTTCTTTTAAATGCATTTAGTGGTGCAGGGATAGGGGTAGGGATTACACTCAATTTAATCTGAATGGATAACTCAGTAGAGGATATTATCTGTAGTTTTCTTTAAATCTCCTTGGGAAACGTGGTGTTAGCATTTCTGGTTGCTCCCCAGCTGTGCCATTTCCAACAGCTCTCTGCTGGTCAGTTTGCCCTCTGCAAAACAGACCAGAAAAGAATAGTTTCCTTCAAAGGAGATATTGAACTACTATTGAACAGGGTGGCAAGAGTCCTGAGCTGGTGAACTAGTGGGAAGTGATACAAACCACTTGTGTAAAACAGCATGAGGTCCACCAGCAGCAAACAAACTGCTGTGGCCGAGCAGAGAAGGGATTGATGGAGGACTCTCATCCTACTCCATGGACAAGGAGGGAGGTGAATCTTTGTGATCCCCCCAGAGAGGCTGTCTCTGCTCTGCAGAGTCACCCCAGTGATCCCGAGGGACAACAGTCACCCCATTGATTAGTGCTCCCTAATGAACAGATGGGATGGAGAAAGGGGTGCTTTCCATAGGCAACTAAATTTTGAGGGAAAGGGAAAAAGAGTTTTAGAAAAGGGGAGAGGGGGAGTGGGAGAGTGAGGGAGAGACAAAGAGCAAAGGGTCTCACCACCCGTGGATCCAGTAACTCTCACTGGATCACTCCAAGCCTTCAGTTGTTGGGTGGTGGTTGCACCCCCATCAGGATTTTCCTGTCCCTTTCCACCCCTGAGGTGTCTGGGGGCCATTCCCAGTTCCCACAGGCAGTGCTGGTGATTTGCAGGACTCCAGGAGGCAGGAGCAGCTCGACCCTGTCCTGTCCCCTGCCTGCCCCAGGGGCACTGAGCTGAAGGGCAGAGCCAGTGACACCCCTGCAGAGCTTCTCCTCTTCTTAGAACCCCTCTGCAAGGAGCCAAAGGAAGGGGGAGCAGAGAGACATTAGGAGCCATCACCACTTCTCCCCTCCAGACAGGCCTCTCCACACCTTAGCACCACCCAAAGTTTGGGGCACACAAGAGCTGGGCTCTTCCAAAGACCTACCAAAAAACTCAGCTATTTGCATCCCTCGTTTTGTGCAGTCTTTGTGCAGCTGAGAAAACATGTACCACTTTGCCAGAACATTTGTAATCCTGCAGATGAGCATACCTGGGGATGTGCAGCCTGGCTCCTGAGTGCTCCCCCTGGTCAGAGACACACTACCCTGTGTCATGGGGATGCAGGAATGGGGACCCCAGTGGAATCCAGGAGTTGTTTGATCTGAATTCTCCTCCCTCATTCACTTCAGTGAATACCCCGTGGCAGGATGACACCTCCAGAGTCTCTCACCTTGCTTCACATTCACATCTTCTTCTAAAGTTGCCACCCAGATGCTGGACTAAGATGATTTTCCGTGACCTATTAACACAGTGTCAAACACGAGATAGACAAAATAGATGCAGATTAGTTCTACTTTAATTGCAAACTTCTACCAGTGCTTAATTAACAACATTACAAGGGCTAATCACTTGGTGGTTCCTTCCTCCACTCGTTTTCTCAGTGACACAAGGGCACGTGATGGGGGTGAGTGGCTGTACCACGGCTGCTTGCAATAATCTGTCACTTCACAAAGGGCTGTGGCACCATTAACTAGGTTAATTGGGTTCATAATTGGTGCCAATCCAGACATCTGTGCTCAGCTGCTGCCATTTAAGAAGAAAAATAAGAAGCTAAATACAAGTTCTTTGAAATGCTGCTGATGGGAAACTGAACCAAAGATAGTTTTTCTATCTCAAAGGAGTCCTGGAGAGAAAAGGGGTGCCCAGGAGAGAACCCTCTTGCCCGACGAGGTGTTCCCAGTTCTGGAAGTTACCTCCAGAAACTCAATTTCCAGAAAATGAAGCTCTGATTTCCCACAACAGATGTAGGAAAACATCTAGGTAAATAGGGCTAGAAATGCAAATGGCATTTGGCAAGGGGAAAACATCGAGGGAATTCTTTTGGCTAGCAAAACATTTATTTCCAAATAATCTTCACTACTGGAGATGTCTCAATTCCTCTGTCATACTTTTCTCAGAAGAAATACTGAGAGGAAGAGGTTATTTTTGTCTCCTCACAAATCAAGAACTGGGATCTCTTATTCCAGCCGAGGTGGCCATAGGATGATGAAGCTTTAATTACTGTAAGAGGGGAGTTACAGATAAATGGCAATTTAACTTAGTGAATGTACAAAATTAGGACTTTGTGAAAAATCACAACTGAAGAGATTTTCTATGAACAAAATTCAGAGGTTTTGGCTTTTTCCTTCCCCACAGCTAACATTTAATGTGCAACTGTTCCCTGTGATTGACGTTATATTTTTAGATGAGTTTTGTTTTGCCTCTTTATCTGCTCTAGAGAGTGACACTGAGTTATTTCACGGGATTAGAGGTTTAAGTAATGTGAGTAGGTTGGTTGTCATGATTAGCAGGAGCTAAAGCAAAGCAGCATTTACTAACTGCAGAGAATTGAGATGACGTGGATGGCCACAGAGGCTTCTTAAGTGTATAATGAGCTCAGGCAACTTATAAAAAGAATCAAGATTTTGTACCACAGGGAAGCAAAGTTCCTAAGTAGCAGCACATTCCTTTAAGCCTCTGAGGTGACAAGAATTATAAAGTATTTAGTGAACAGACATCTAATTGAACACACACGTGTGTATATACATATATATATATATATATACATGAGTACAGGAAAAAGAATTTAAGACAGTGCAGGTTTTTTGAGAAGAAATTCAAAGTTTGGCTTAACCAAGCCAATAGTTACTGGCACTGCAATGCTGCTGAGGTGGGAATCAGGCTCTCTTCTTTCATCACACATCAGACTATTCTTCCCAGCCACTCAAGTATCACCATTTGTATCTGTACATTGCTTCTGGAGATCTTTTTTGACTTTCTGTCATCTACTAGACTGAAATTCCCCCAGCATCATAATATTCCCACTTTAATCAGCCCCTGCTTTGATTTCAGACACTCTCCTCCTGACTTTGCCTTGCAGACCTTTCTCTCTGCAGCTGGTGTCTCTCAAAGAGACCTCAGCATGCCTGCCTCCAGCCTTCCCGGATCATTTGATGTGGTTGCTGCCAGTCTGCAATGTAAAATAATCATATTTTCAGCAATTCTTAAACTGCTGAGTTCTACAAAACACACATCGCTTACCTGCATCATCTCCCTACAAATGCACCACTTCCAGGGAACTTAGACTTTTTTTTGTATGATATTTATGTGCTATGTTCCCCAAAAGCTACAAATCTTAATCTCCAGAAAGTGCAGTTCCAGTGTGTGGTTTAAATACATCATAGAATCAGAGATGTATTTAGAATCATGGAGTGGTTTGGGTTGGAAGGGACGTGTAATAACAGCCAAGCCCTGAGCTACTACTGTGTTTGGTCTAGAAAGAACACTGTTAATGCTACCTCAATAATCTAAGGCTTATTTTTACTGAGGGATGTTATTCTGCTTAAGGAGCTGGAGGTTTTGAAATAGATATTTAAACACCTTATAGGGAATTAGAAGAGAAAGAAAAACTCCACTACAGGGTGGCTAACAGTGCAATCCTGGCCTGGAACCCACCCAGAGTCATAGAATAGTTTGGGTTGGAATGAGCCTTAAAGAGCATCTAGTTCCAACCCCCTGCCAAGGGCAAGGACACCTCCCACTGGCTCAGAGGGATGAAGTGACTAGCTCAAGAAGCTCCCCATTTCCACTCCTGAGTGTGCAGGGAGCAGAGGACACACAAGGAACACAAGGAACCACCAAAGCTGTCAGGGCAAGACCTACAGGAGTGTGGCACCAACACAGAAGAGAATGAAGCATGAAACTTGCACTGAGAATTAGAAAAATTTGGGAATCTGCCTCCTTTGCACTCCTAGAATATCATTAAAAATCCCATCCCTAATGCAATTGAGGTGCTGGAATTGCTGAGGTTCTGCAAGCCAAAAGAAAGTATTAATTTAGCCCAGACTCCATAGTTTTGTGCTTATTAGGCAATCCTCAGAGCTGGGGACTTGTGCACTACCTCGGGAAAGGTTTTAGCCATTTTTCCCCAATAGCAATTTTTTTTTCATTTCCTTTTGTGGAGAAATACATACAAGGTAGGCAAGAGGAAGGCCTCAGTTCATGTAAAATGTAGGAAGATATAATGGAAGTTTCACAATACCCTTTCAAAGTACCTTAATACACATCAGGCAGACTATTTCAGCTGCTGCATTCATTCTACATTTCCCTACTTGCTGTTTGAAACATGTGAAATATGGTGGTTTTATGATTAGAGCACTGTCATTTATAGGTTTGACTTCAGTCATTCACTTAGCCAAGAAAAAAAAACCCACCCCTTTGTCCAGCCAAAGAGAATAATTTCATCTCCTCTCTGTCCAGCTGGGGATTATCTAATGGTGCTGTTTGGCTGCAGCTGAATCTGAGGGCAGAGTGTGCCACCCATCTTTTATTTTCATCTTATTCCTCCCAACTCAGAAACTTAAACAAAATATTTTAAAATAACCAGCCTAAAGAGCTGATTCATTGGAGGCAGCTGGAAGAACATTTCCTGCTTGCACAGATAATATTCCAGAAGGGAAGTGGCAAAAGAGACATTTACTATTCAATCACAGACTGGCTCCCTTGCCAATGAAGTGCTGTATAATGCAGCTTGGTAAAGAGGGGACTGAGTTCTTTGGGCTATTGCAAATATAACACGGGCTGCCTTGTCAGGGGCTTGAATTCCACCCTGATCACATCTCGTTGCAGTGAAATAGCAGAAATTGTGTCATAAAATACACACTGACTGACCCCTCTCCCCAGATTTATGGGGCATTTGGAAGAAATCTTCCACGTGCTGGTTTGTAATGATGATGAACTTTCATTACCTTGCTCTGTGTGGCTCAGCCAGCAGCAGCATCCACAGGAACTTGAGACAATCTTCAGCTTCATCTCCAGAGGGTTTGCCTTTCCCACACACATTAGTTGAATATTTGCCTGGTTTTAAAAGAATGCCTTCACTTTAAGCTGAAAAAAAAAAAAACCCAAACATTATTTGAGTTAGTAATTTTTGGCCTTTTCTCCCAGCAAACTCTCTACTCAGAGGAAGGAAAAAAAACAAAAAGTACAGTCAAAAGGTAGCAAATTAGCTGTAAAGGGCAGATTGTGACCTGATCAAATCAGCGTGGCTATTTAGGGAGCAAGATTTCATTAGAGTTGCTATAGCAATTGGAGCCGTTTGACAAAGCCTAATGAAGGATTATGACAGAAATAGAGAAGGCAATAAGCTGTCAAAAGCTGTAGGAATGGAAGCTTCACAGGTTTCTGAGCAAAATCCCTCTGGAAGTACAGGGATCTCCCTGGAAGATATCACACTTATTTCAAACACCTCTCCGGGGTACTCACTGAGCTGTGATTGCAATACAAACCCAAGTGCCCTCTTCACTGCAAAGAGTTACTGGTGGATTCTCCCCTCTGAGAGGCACACTTCACTATTAAGTGCTTTCTAATAAAGATAGTTGGCACTTGCATGGCACCTCTCATCACAGAGCTGCTCCTGATGCAGTGTTAACCTCCCCAAAGTGGCACTGGATCCTCCCCGTGACTGAGCAACCTGAGCCCAAGATATCAAAGGGTTTTACTCCAGATTTTCCAGGGAAGTGCATGATGGGAAACTCCCAGAGGCCCAAAGAAAGCTGAACACGGGAGCAGGGGGTACCCACAGAGCTCACCCTGGTGTGAGGTGCACCCAGGGTGGGTGGGTAGATGCTGCAAAATATATTTTGGGTTTGGCTGAGGTCCTGCTGCCCTGCAGTGCCTCTCCAAGGTGCCAAACCAAAGCCACTGTCCCCAGGAGATGTCCTCAGCTCAGACTCTGTGTGGGGCCAAGTGTTGCTCAGAAGCTGCATACCAATCTGTTTCTTCCATTCGATAATGCCCCAGCACAACCTCTCCCACCCGGGGAGAAGGTTTGCCCTCAGACCTGGCATGAAGAGAAAAATTGCCTCCAGGTCAGCAGAGCACACTTAAAAACATTCCCACTGAGCTGATCCAGCCTGCAGCTGCTCGTCCACCACAAGGGCCAGAAGGAAGGAGGGTTCCTGCTTCACCTTCAGCTTCAAGCTCCTCTTGCTTTTGCTCTGCCCTTGTGGTGGGGGCCCTGATTTCCAAAGCCTGCAGCCAGCTCTCAGGAAGGTGAACAACACTGATTCCAAGTGCAGGATTTTTAGGCTGTTGGAGGTGTTAAATGGGAGCCGAATGGGACAGAACTTGAAAAGCAATATTTTCTTTGCTAGAAACTTCTGAACGTTGGCTTTACAGCATAAAAATCCAAACCAACACTTCAATCTGGCCTTCATACAGTTGGACTCATGTTAATGGAATTAAATGGAGGGATACTGGCTTCAAAGTGGAAGAGAGTAGATTTAGATTAGAAATTAGGAAGTTCTTCACTAGGAGGGTGGTGAGACCTTGGCAGAGGCTGCCCAGGGAAGCTGGGGATGCTCCATCACTGGAAGTGTTCAAGGGTAGGTTGGATGGAGCCTGAGCAACCTGCTCTAGTGGGAGGTGTCCCCTCATGGCAGGGGGGTTGGAACTGGATGAGTTTTAAGGTCCCTTCCAACCCCACCCATTCCATGATTCTGTGATTCTATGATAATACAGTGCTGGGCTCTTTGAAGCCTCCAACCCAAGAACAACCTCCAAAGCCTCCTAGAAGGGTACTATTAATTAAAAAGTAGATTTCTTCTCAACTTTGTCAGAATTGGACAGTCAGGTGCTGGGCAGCCAGCCCCAGGGTGCCACAGGGAGCTGCCAGGACAGAGCAGAGCAGCACAGAGCAATGCACAGCTTCTCTGCTCTGGGAAACAGCAGTGAAAAAACGTATTTTCCCAACATTTCTGCTAACAGCTTTATAAATGAATTTCCTCTGTTTGTTCAGATGTATCAGTCAGCTGCTGGTGAACGCTCGGAACGTGCCTGAGCATCAAAAAATGCATTTTGACATTAACTTTGTTTCTGGCAATAAAAAAAACCAAAAACACAAACCAGCAAAACATTCACCACATTGGAGGCCTTGGCTAGTCAAGTCAGTATGCTAACTATGTTGTGGTAGCTCTAAATCACTCCTGAAAAATTACCTTCAGGCCTCCTTCACCAGGCAGATGCTCAAACAGACAGAGAACTTGCTCCCCAGGGTCAGCAGAGAGGGCACATGGAGCACAGCACAGCACTGTGATCACTGCATAAACCTGCAGGGACAGGAACCTGGAAGGAGATGGAAACACATCTGGAATTCACCCCCAGCATCAGCTACAGTCCCTCCATCAAGCATTTCAGAGGAAGATGGAAAAAGGTAAAGGTGGGATGCTCTCCTAGAAAATTCTCCTCCACTATCCAGCCACTATCCATGTTCTCATATATTGGAGGTCAGGAAAATGTTTCCCTTTCTTTGGCTTCCAATGGAAGTTGCTTAGTCTTTGCACAAAGAGATCAGGAAAATGGCATTTCCCAGATGACATGAGTATGTCACTCACATCACCACAGAGAATGGGGAAAAAAAACACGTTTTCCTTTTTGCATTATTCACCCACCACCTTTGCTACCCATTGTCATCACATGCAGGCATGGGAGGGAGCTCCCATTATTATTATTTATTATTATGATTATTATTTATCTATTAATTGTCTTAGAGCTGGTCCACCACTTTGGAAGTGACCACTGATAATTCAGCAAGTTTCACACCAATTTTTTATTTCTTTTTTTTTTCCCCTTTGTGCAAAAGAAAAGTGATAACCTGAAAAGAGGACCATAATCTAATCATTTCTACAGAAAGAGATTTAATACAAGCCAGGGCTTGAGAAAAACCTTAAAGAAGAAAATATAAAATTACAGAGGTGTGCTAACAAAGAGGGTTGTGTGATCTACATTTTGTACAGAGTGATTACAGTTTGGTTATCAATTCTAGTATCCTTCTGGTGGGGTATTTTTCTTTTCTGAATGAAAATTCTTGCAGAATTATTACCAAGAAAATAGAAAGGAACCTCTTTGGTTGGCTGGGCTGCAGTCCTGCATTATAACCTGTTTCACTTTTCATTTCTGAAATGATTTTATTTTGGGTAAAAAGCCTTTTCAGGACATTTGCAAAGAGAGTTTAATACCCAACACAGTGTTATCCTGATAACACAAACACACTTATCTGATAGAATGAGGCAATTTCAAAGGGGAAAAAAAAAAAAAGAGAGAAAAACTAGTGATAAGGGGAAAGAGATCCTGGTTTCACTTCTTCAAAGGGATGAGGAAGGGAACCTTTCTAATGCTTGAGGGAGGTGAACTCAGCATGTGAAGTTTCGAGATTGTTCCAAGCATATTAGTGATAAAGAAAAATATATACACTAACTGCTCAGTGGGAAAGTGAAAAACCACAGATCTGGTCCTGGGTCTGCTCTAAGGAGGCTCCTGGTGGTTGCAGAGTCAGGTCCCAGCCTGCTCTGAGAAGGGATGAGTGGTTTGCTAATGATGAAAATGAAAAGTATGAATCCTCCTACAAGGGGCCATTCTCACCTCAGGATAGGCTGATGCAAAATATGGGTGTGCCTTAGGGACACACATCTAACCACAACTTTTCATTTTCCTTCATTTAAGCATTAAAGTCCTCAGAAGTTATGGTTTGGGAGTAACAAGGACCTGATTTCACTAGAGGAAAGGAACTACATAGTGCAAAAAAAAAAAACCTTTTTGCTTTTAGATTTGAGAGCAAATTCAAACCAGAATTTGTTCAAAGTCATTATCAAAAACAAGAGTCTGAAAAAAACCCAACCAACCAAATTAATCCAAACCCCTCCAGCAGACACACAGTTCTGCTGTGGCCATGGGAATGCTTTGGCTATACCACTAACCCAGAAAGCAAAAAATCATAGAATCATAATGGTTGGGTTCATCAAGTCCAACCTTCATCCCAACATCTCTCTCTCCACCAGCCCACAGCCTCCAGTGCTGCATCTACTCATTTATTAAACACTTCCAAGGATGGAGACTCCACCACCTCCCTGGCAGCCTGTTCCAGTGCCAAAACACTCTCTCAGTAAATTATTTTTTTTTCTAATATCCAATCTAAACCTCCCCTGATGCAACTTGAGGTCATTTCCTCTCATTCTATCAGTAGTAAATTGGGAGAAGAGCCCAACACCAGCCTGGCTACAACCTCCTGTTGTATCTCCTTTCTTGCAAGGGCATTGATCCAAACAAACATATGTACAGCTTGAAGGGGCAGATGATTGTGGCAGGTAGCCCATCAGGCCAGCATTAGCCCAGCCAACCTCCACGCTCAATGAATGGCCAGCATGAGCATCACTTTCTCCACAGACTATAGGTGTGGGGAGGCAAAACCAGACTCATCAGGCTGAGCTTAAGTCCTCTGAATACTCAGGAAAGGGAGTGGCTCAGAAAACACGAGGAAACAGTGACAATAACAGTGACAACAACAGGAGAAGAAGCAGGGAGCCTCAATTCACTTAAATCAAGTCACAGCATCTCCCAAAGAGTTGTCTTCATTTCCCTCCCCTGCAGTGACTTGCCAAGGTTCTCTCTGCTCTGAAATGTTCACTCCCACGCCTCCCATGTGTGCAGGGTCACCACGGAGTAACTGGCTACAATATGGTTGGCACAGACTGGAGTAGCTGGGGTTGCACCTTCGACTGTCATTTTCTTACAGCTTCAGAACAGCCCCAAAAATAAGGAAAAAGGAGCATTTGGGGAAGTTTCCAACATATGGCTACACGAGCAAATGGTAACCATCTGAGCTATCAAATGCATCCAAGCCCATTCATTCAGTGATCCCCAGTCAGCTATCAGAGGAGAGTTCATAAGGCAAAGGAGCTGGATGCCCTTTTCAATCTCACACCTACCCCAGGGGCACTCCATCAGCAGGAGAAAGATTAGAATTCACCTCATTTAAAGGATATTCATTAATTTATTGTCTGGGAATTGGAACAGTAAGTAACTCACCTTTGGGATTTCTCATCTTTGAGTCTGGTACTAAGTAATATCCATTTGTTACTACAGAAAAAAAAAAAAAGATCAAAATATGTATTTAACTTACAGCACATACAGGAGAATTGACTCACCCATCCTCTCTTAAAAAAAAAAAAAAAGTGATAGTAGGTATTGTTGATTATATTATCCCTCTGGGAAACAAAAATAAACCTGAATGCAGAAACCTCAATCACGACTTGCAATTTGCTAAAGCAAAACAAAGCCAGGAAGAAACGTTGCATCTTCTCTTTTTATAGCAATATCCAATGTAAAAACAACAACAAAGGCAATTCATAACTATGAATAAGTAACCCACCATAGTAGATCTTTTGTAATGGCAAAAAAATTGTTACATAAAGCTATAACATTTTTTCCTCTGAGAACTAAAGTGCTTCCTGTTGTCTTCAATATTACACTGAATCATGAAAATTATTTGTTTGAAGGGTGGAACTAATGGGTGCCTTGCACAGCTCTACCTTTTTCCTATAGCACAACCCCAAATGAAGGTATCTATCTTAATGTGCACAACAGATACTCTCTAAAAGGGAGGGGTTTTTTTTTTCCTTTTATTTCCACCCCATTCCTTTATCTTTGGCTTGCTTTTGTCCTAGGACCTGCCATCTGCACTTGGTAGCAGGAGAATGCATCTCCTGCTGCCACAGATACTATCCTTGTCCTTCACCTCAGCTACAGTCACTTCCAGCTATGGTGGTTATGTCAGCACTGGTAAATCAAAGGAGAGGGAAAAATACTCTGAATTTCTCCAGAAGCACACCCAAGATTCACTATTGGAAACCTGGCTCTGCCCCAGTGAAGACCCACAAACTAATCCACAAACCTGACTGATGCCTGCATCCACCTCTTCGGTGGGTGCTCTGGATAAAACCATGTCCTCCTCCTGAAAATCAAAGAGGGATTAGGGGCAGCAACCAGATAGGGTGGTTTAAAAGATAAAAATAAGGAAAAAAACCTGAAATAAATAATTTTTAAAAGGAAACAGCAGCATGTTGGAAAAAACCTCTCTCTCCAGGGGCAGCAAGCCCTTTGGCAAACTCTCCCTCTACAACCATCTCCTGTGTATCTCCACTTGCTCCAGAAAATAAAGAATCTTCCAGCAACCAGCATGCAGATTCTGCCAGGTTATCCTCCCCAGGGAGAACAGCTGGGACTCGACACACTTCGGTGAGCATTTGCTTTACAAGGTTCATTAACACTTACTGAGAGTGCATAAAAGTTTGGGTTTCACCTCTGACAACTAGTTCATGGGCATTGCTGGTCCCCCCTTGGGCTGGGAGGAGGAAAGAGATGGGATGGTGACACAGTGGTGAGCCTGGCCAAAGGCTGAAGCTCAGCCTGGGCAAAGCTTAGCCTAAGGAGTCTGGGATTAGCCAGGAATTGGAATGAGCATCACGGCCAGACAGGGATGCAGGTGAGGGCTTTCAAACACCACTCCCTAAGGACCAATGAAGTTCAGAGACTGTATTAAGAGGAAAAGTGGAAGGCCAGTGGGACAGTCAAACATTAAGAAGCACTGAAAAGAAATAAGGAGGGAGAAACCACAGAAAGCAGCAACACCTTTAAACACCTTGCCATGGTATTGTGTTGGGAGTAAGGAAGCGTTGGACTGAGCTCCGTGGAGGTTCTTTTTGGCATTAATATTATTCAGCCCATTCCCAAGCTCCATAAACTTTAATTTATCCTTGATTTTAAGCTGTCTCTAAGGAATCTGGGCCCCATGCTGTGGGTGCTGCTGGGCAGCCCTGTTTGCAGGCACAGCTGGAGCTCCTCACCCACTGCATCACCAGCAGCATCTCCATGGGGCAGAGCAGGGTTCATGAGTGCCAGGAGCTGGTCCCTCTAGCCCTGGTCCAGCTAAGAGGTTTTGTTTTGTTTTACCAAAGGGAGCATCTCTGCTCACCCAGCCCTGCCCTCATGCTTGGAAGAGCTGCTGACTAATTTCCCTATCCAGTGTGCTAGGCTTGCAAAAAGAGACCTGTTCTTTACCTTGTCCTTTATTCAGTGAAATGCATCCTGCTCACAGAGAGACATCAGAGCTCTGGCTGAATTTCAACTCCTTGGTTTGGGCTGCTTATTTAGGCTGTCGTTTTCTTATCTATTTACCATCTCTTTTCTTACCTGGCTGGGTGTGTGAGAGGGAGGTTTGGCTGAAGGTCATTTACAGAGGAGCTGGTGAGCTTGTCCCCTGCCAGCAGCTTTCAGGAGGCTCTGCATTGTCCCTGTCACAGCACAGTGCAAAACCAGGTGCTGGCAGGCAGGCAGCCATCAGCTTATATCAACACACACCAGGAAGATTAATATATGGAGGAGACATTCTCAAGGGTCAAACAAGAACAATCACAGTCTGTGTTGCAGCTCTCCTCCAGCAAAACTCTCCACTGATGAAGGCTGAAGGAGTAAACAGTAGGATGGGACTCTTTAAAAGTCAGATTTAATTGAAACCCTTGGAAGCTCTTAATTTTTGAGGAGTGGGACACGTTTTCTTGACCCTGCAAACAGGAGCTGTGCAGTGGAAGGATGAAATGCAACACAAGAAGGATTCTACAGGCAGTACATGCAGCCATTTAATTCTTTGGAAAAGAAGAACCAAGGATGGGGAACATCTCCTCCAGATTGACCTGCTATTTGTGATTTAAACAGCTACAGTTTCTGGACACTACTACAATTCACACCAAGCAATTTAAACATATCATAAACAGACATAAAATAATCCATTGGACCAAGGCATTTTTCTTTGGGAAACCTGGCAAACAAATAAAATGCATATGGCAGGAAAGCTGCAGAGGTGTTGAGGGCTAAGAAAGCCCTACCTGACCTCAGGGTTTCCATAGCACAATTGCTGGCCCAATGACAGGTGGGACATCTTTGGTTAAAACACTCTGAGGAAGATGCTCCTTCTGAAGGGATCCACACTGCAATCAAAACCAAGTTTTCATATTGGCTTCCTCTTTGGTTAATGGGTCCATTTTAGTGATGCAGAAAAACAAGGATGGCTGGTCACTGGCTACCCCAATTACTCCCAGTCCATTCTGCTTGTGCATGCTGGAAACCAGCAAGAAGAAGAGCATAAAGCTGTGCTGTCTGGGCATGGCACCCAGTGCACACTGTCCACACACCATCTGTTTCTGTTTCCACCCATATTGAGATCCATCTTTCCCTCATCACACCATTGCTACCACTTCTCAGGCACCTTGAGGCAGTGACTTTTTCCATGTGCTGACCCAGCCAGAGCCCAGCTTGGCTGTTCTCCAGCCTTTATACAGAATACAGAAGAGTTTAATAACAATCCACAACCTTCTGTGAGCCACCGTTGCCCACAAACACCCCAGGAACTCACACCTTGTGCATACCAGCAAGGGAAAAAAAAAAAGAAACACAAAGCAAAAGCTTTCTGGCAGGACAAACCACGGCCTGTATCCTTAGAATGTGCTTCATGTTATAAATCACCCATGAAGGTGACAAATGCACGCACTTAAAACAAAACACATGCTCTGCTCCACGGGGCTGTTCAGCATAACAAAGCTGCCTGAGGGCAGCTGAGCTAAAATAAGCATATTGCTCTTACTGGCATTTTTGGTGTGTGTGTGTGTGTGTGTGTGGTCTGAGAGCACAGCAGCAGCTTTCCCAGCCCCGTGCCCAGCTCCTGCTGTACCCTGCCCTGTCTCCCCTCTGGTGCCCATGGGCACGGGTGGCAGGATGATGCTGTTCCCCCATCAGGGCAGGCTCTGCAAAGCTCCTGCCTGGTGGTTGGTGACACTTGTCCTTCTGTTCCAGCAACTCCCTTCCTAACACCTCCAGCTCATTACCTGCAAGGTTAGGTTTTACAGGGGAGATAATTATCTGGTTCTGTCAGCGGCCGTTTGATTTCTGTATCCCACTCCAGTGAGATTTCTCTGATAACAATGACTTTGCTAATGGACAGTCCTCCCTGCTGCCCATTTATAACACCTTGCCTATTACACCTGCTAGTCGAGCTCTGACACTGCACAACAAACACGACTGAATTAAACCTGAGCTGTAAAGTAAGCAAGCCTTATTATACCCAATTTTACAGTTGGGTAAACTTACATACTGGAGACATTTAAATGACTTTCCACAGCATTACGGAGGGAGTTGGTGGAGGCAAGGAGCCTGGAAAAGTCCAGCTCTCAGTCACTCCGGGCTCCCCTTTGAGAAAACAAATTTCTTAAGCATGTGGTTAATGTTAAGCTTACGAGCAAGGGGGCATTAAGCCATTACAAAGCTTGCTTCCTTCAACATGCCAAAGCCCTGCTGCCAGCCAGCAATGACAGGATATTAATCGTGCTTTCCCCCATCCCCACGGCCAGGAGGCAGAGGTGATTTATTGCTTTGCAACAGGGGGATGTGACATCCATGGCTTCCGACAGAGAAGTGGAGGAAAGTATGCTGGGTTAGGGGATGTTTGGGGCCTGACTGACCCCCCAGATTTTAAGGAAAGCTGCAGCAAAGTGGTAAAAAGGTGATACTGTGCTCAGAAGCAGGATAGAGTGCACTGCAATGCTGGCCATCCCAGGATGAGCTGTCCTTTATCATCAGTCTCCAATGGTTAGCTGACTCACCTGGTGGAGGCACCAATGGAGTCACCTGCTCAGAGTGGTCCCATCTGAGGTGGCCTTGGACATGCCACCAGCCAGGGGGTCTGCCAGGGACCAGCTCAGCAGTGGAACCAGGTCTGAACCTGCAGAGCAGAGCACAGAGAGACTTTCTTTCCCATACTTCTGCAAGACTTTTGAAATCCCAACTCTTCATAGCCACCCTTTCTGATTACCTGGCTGTCTGTAAACAGGTACATTTTCCCTTCAAAGGGCCCAATTCATCCTCTTGGTTTCATTCCCCAGGGCTGCCATCTCTCCTTTTCCACATCACAGGGCGTGGAAGCAGCAATTGCCTCTCAAACATTGGATTGCCATTATTGGCAGAACGAAGCAGAAGGGGCTGATGGTGAAAGGAAGGTTTTAATCAGCAATAACCAAGGCAAACTAGTAACTCCAGAGAGAGTCATGCTAAACCTAAGTGCTGTGATGGAGAGAGGAGAGGGTGAGGAGGGGTCTATGGGGCAGAGCCTGCAGGCTGCTCAGAAAGTCAGCTGAGGAAAATCATCTGCAGTGGGAAACTTGAAGTTGAAAATATTCCAAATCCAAGAAAGTGAGTGTTTGGAAGCACCTTGAGATGGGAAATTGCTCTTCAGCTTAACCTGGAATCTGCCATCAGACTGCACGTGTGGAGCCACGTTCTCACCTCTCATTTAGCAATAATTAATAACTCGAGTATCTAGGCAAAGAACCACCAATTAAACACTGAGAAATGAGGCCACGCTGCAGCTGAAGCAGGAACACCAGGCCAGACCAGAATGGATGTGAGGCTTGGTAACAAATTCATCCTTCAAGGTGTCCCCTCTGTGCCAGACCCCAAGCCCAGCCTCTTGTCTGCAAAGCCAAAGAGGTTGTGGCCCAGCAGCAGCATCCCCTCCCCCCCCCCACAGCTCGAGTGGGCTTTTGCTGTCCTAATTGAGTTTTTGTGCTGAAAATACATTTCTTCCAGAGGAACAAGAAAAGGGCAGGACAAATCCTGGCTGCCTTCCAGGAAGCTCTAGTCATTTCAACATCATCCTGAGATTTAGACCCTAAAATGAATTATAAATGGACCAATTTCACACTGCTTAATGGAGACTTGTACAAGGCAGGGGTTTGGGGGGGGGGGATTCCAGGTCTCCTGCCAGCTGGGACACAAGCCTTAGAGGTACCTTGGGCTTCAAAACTTGGGAAAAACTCACCTGGGATTCCTTAGCAGAAAATTCAAGGTGCCCAAGAGGCAGATAGTCCTCTCAGTTAAGTCCAGAAGACATTCCCTAATCCCTTTGGAGGAAGGGAAAGGAGAAGTGAGAAGGTACCAGGTCACAGTGAGAACACTGAGGGTCTGCAGAGAGGCACTGAGGTGAACCTCACTTGGCTTTTTCAACCAAATCCAAATGCAACTGGGCAAAGGATGCCTGTGCAAGCACCAGCTCAGAGCTTGAGCTCTGCCTTCTCTTCTAGCTGGGCTGGGTTTAACCAACATCCCCAGCACTTTGTCACCTGACAGGACCATTTGGGACAGGCAAGGACACTAGCAATACGTTCAACAAGGCTGCATCTTTGCCTGAATCACTCAGCACTCACCATCCCCACTAACTTCTGCCAGACCTGTGAGACCAGCACTTCAGAAACAATCATGTAGAAGTTACTCAGCCAAGGACAACTGCCCATCAGGAGGAACTGGCTCCTTTTCTCCCCACATCAGCACCTGCTGAGGAAGGACAGAGAAGCATCACCGTGCTGATTCCTCTCCAAAACACCCCAGGAATGCTCTCCTTGCCCAGCCCAGGTGAACACTGCACCCCACCTTGGGACATTAACACTTTCTCAATGCACTTAACAGAGAGAGAAAGGAAGGAGCTGTTATTTCAGCACGTGAACTTTACAAGCAGCAAAATCAAGCACGTGTGGGGACCTCTGCAATTTCATCTGCTCTCCACAGCATATGGTCGGATGGTGCTGTTCCATTTGCCATCCCTGGGAGAGCAGTTGGAAACAGAGAGGAATAGCATGGTACATTTGAGTTTATGGGGTATTAAAAGGGCTACAGCCAATGGCAGCAGAGGCACCCGAGTGAATTATTTACAGGGCAATTGCACTTTCTCCTGAGCTGCCCTTCAGAGGGGTCAGGTCTCCCTCGGACAGTCGTGTTAAGGTCTCATTAAAGTCAAAGAAGCCAAGGCTCTATCCAACAATGCAGGATTACATTAAATGGTGTTCAAGCTAAATTCCTTCCAAGTAGCTCTCTGAGAATGGCATTACTCAGTTCTTGGGTTAGAGGCAGGCAAGGATTTGACACAACCCCCCCCCTTCAACTCATTTTTTCCCCCTTTTTCTGGGTGGGATCTCCCAACCTACCATTTCCGAACCAAGCTCCATTTTTTTCTTTTTTTGCCAGCAATACTAAATATAAAAGTTAGCCAAGGGATCACTCTGAGCTCAGGTACTGGCTGGGTCCATGAAAATCTAATTTGCACAGAAAAATGGCACCAGTTCTGCACTGCAGAGCACTGCAGTGATTTGCTGCATCATTTCTGTGCTGTTGCAATGTAGACATTTCAGCTTGCAGGAAAAGCTGTCCAGCTCCACTGCCAGGCTGCCAATGCACTTTTTTGGCTAGAGGAGATGTCCCCTGACCAATGCAGAACCCAGACACTGCTCAGCACCCTGTGGGTAGAGCTTGCTTTAGCCTAGCAAATGAATCAGTGACAAAGGCACCATAGAAAAGGGGCCAAAACAAACCCTTAAGCTTAGTCAGGCTGCACTAATATTAAAGACTTACTTCTCAGCTTACATTTCCTGCACAATTCCAGCTGGCAACAAGTGTTTTGGAGCCTTCAGGGTGCAGTTTTGTGGTTAGGAGAGGCCAGACTGGATCTTGGAGAAGGGCTGGAAGTCACCACTTGATCTTGGATTCCCAGGCTGCCTGCACAAAACTTCACCCCAGCTGATCATAAAATTAATTTGGTTGGGTGAGAGCTTCCAGAAGATCAAGTGCAACCTTACCTCAGCACTGCCAGGGCATCACTGCCCCATGGCCCTCAGCACCACAGCTCCAGAGCTTGGAAACCCCTCCAGGGATGAGGATTCCACCAGCACCCTGGTCAGTGCCCAGCTGGAAGGGTGTGAGCAGGATGAGCCACCACCCAGGCTCTTGCATCCAGTACCCCAGTATTCCTGGTTCTGAGCAGCTGCCTGTTCCTCCTCTGCTCTGGCCATATGCAAGCAGAGCAAAAAAACACTGTCTCAGCAGTGAACTAATGGGTACATATTTTTATGAGACTCGATAGCATTTTAATTGATTTTATTGCAATTGATGGCATTTGCATAACTATGTGAGTCGATAGGAAGATAGTGAAGTTGGAGGTTAAAAAAAGCATTTCAGAGTCTTATTCTCAGGGACCCAAGTCCCATCCCAGTCTTTTAACATTTCAGTTCTCTTATTTTTGGTAGCTCAGTTGTTTTGTGCAACTTTCTGAAGCAAGTAGCAGCATTCTGGCCATATGCTGACTAGCAATAACATCTGACATTGCTACCTAGGAAATATCTGCTATCATCAACTGATTGAATTAAATCTCTAATCACAGGAAATTTAAACTTAAAAAAAAAAAAAACAAGTTTATATTGTTGAATCCCTCTGTCATAGAATCATAGATATTAGGGGTTGGAAGGGACCTAGAAGATCATCTAGTCCAACC
>JANHGL010002733.1:72082-85007 GCA_024611195.1 Ceyx melanurus
TTTCTTCTTCAAGTTCATAAAATAACACTCTGGGACTTCTCATGGTCAGGTAGAAAATAAGGAGGGTGGCCAACTACTGGAGGGTTAGGTGGTGTCCTACAGAAGAACAGGTTCCAAGTGGTGCTGACAACTCCCAGAGGGACTGAAGCCCTGGTCCCACCTCGGGCTACTGCTGTTGGCACCTGGGGATGCCCCTTGGCAAGCTGGCATTCCAGAGGCAGGCAGAGCTTTGGCAGGTGGTGGCAGCCTGCCCTGAGCTGGAGCTGTGTGGTCCAAGCCATTCCAAGCCAGAGGCTGAGGTGGGTAGCAGCAAGTTGTTGGCCAAAGGGAACAGTGTGGTCCTTCTCCCCCCACATCCCTCCTGGAGGGGTTGAAATCCCCCCCACCCTGCTCAGACTGCTGATACTTGTTCATCTTCTGCAAAACAAGAAGGGGAGGGGGGGAAAAAAAAGCAAGAAAATGTGAATTATTCTATCAGTTGGGTTGCAAAGGCACAGAGCAGCAGCAGCTGGAGGTTTGAGTGCATGGGGGTGTTTTCACTGTCTCAAGCACTGCCCAGTATGACCAGTATCACCCCATCCTCACAGAGCCTGAGGCATCACAGCAGAAACAGGCAACCCCAGAGCCTCCAAAAACCACTCACATGCAGCTCCCAAGATGCCAACAGCTCCTGGATCTGGGGAGGAAAGCCAATTGCAATTGCTCCCAACATGCAGAGAGCTTTGGATCCCCAAGAAAATTCACCAAGCACTTGGAAAAAAACCCAACAACAAACCAGGTGTAGCCCAAAGTGTCTGGTTAAATTTAGCTTGGAAAGAAAAAATCAGGATTCAAGTGTTTGAAGCAATTGCTTCCTTATTTTTTTTACATCCAACCCGTTTCAGATCACAGTTGTGTGTTGCTGTCAGTCTGCTCTGCAGCACTAAGATAGGTGGTAAATTGTGTTCCCACTTTAATAAGGATATTTTTACAGCCAGATTTGTTTGCATCTACATCCCTGCTCGTTTGAAGGCAGACTGAGATTGGAAGGAAAAGACCACGACGTTGTAATAAAAGATAAATTAAAAAAATGAGAAATAATAATAATAATTGGAAAAAAAAAAGAGTTTGCTAGTAAAGGGCAGAGAGGGATCAACACCAGTGCAAAGGTACTGGAAGCAAATCAGCAGCTGAATTGCAGTGGCAATTCCCTGAACTCAGAGGGAGTTTTGACACCACAGAAGAGCAGATTTTTTGCATTAAAAGCCCTCAGGTTTTGGTCACCCGACCAAAGCAGCTCTGGCTGCTGCTTCCAACAAGGGCATGACAAATTTCAGTGGAAGAGGCACTGCCAGGCCAAGCTTTTTTTAATTAATCTTAATTTTTTTTTTAAGGTTTTCAATTCAATCTCCAGGGGTCTCTCTGGAGGAATATCAATGCCGGCACAAAAGCCAGTTTGGAGTCGTCCAGCTCCCCACCAACCAGTGCACATCAGCATCCTGACACCACCAAAAACCAGTGGGGCACCAGTTAAGCAACCCAGAGAAGCTGCTGGGTTTTTTTTTCTGTGTGCAGCTGGCAGCCTGGCAGTGCCCCCTGCAAAGTCACCACTTGGAGGGGACGGATTTGGAAGTAAAAAAATAAGGATATTATGTCTGAAGTGTCTCGTTGTGCTTTGGCAGGTGCCAGGTGTGCATTATTAGGATATATCCACACGGAATGCAGAGTCTGCTTGATGTCCCCATGCTTCTCCTAGAGTTGAGGCTCTGTTTGTGTGTGGCACAGGGGTCCAGCCATGCCCAGAGCCACCCCTGTGCACCCAGCAACGCAGAGCTGGGAGGTGGCATCTCCGACAACCGCCCAGAGAAAAACCCCTGGTTGGTGGTGAACAAAACCACCCTGCACGGCCCAGATTTCCCCCAGCAAGTTCCCCCAACATCTACCCAGCCCAGGGGGGGTTGCACATACCATCCTCTTCACTATCTGTGCCAGGCAGATGTGCCAGCTGGGGGCCGCAGGGCTGCTGCCTATGCCACTGAGGCATCCTCGACGAAATACAGGCCACGGGGTCGCTACTGAGAGAAGCTGCTGGAAGTCTAGAGAGGTCACTGTGCAGCATCTTTGACCTCTGCACTGCCACACTATAGTCTGGAGGTTTGAGGTGTGGGTGGTGGGGTGATCCTTCCTTTATGTCCGCTAAGGAAATGCCCATGTAGCCCGGAGGGGTGGGAGGTGGCTCCCTATACCTATCGTCCTTCTTAGGTGAGGTGACACAGTAGACTGGCCCGAGAAATGAGCAATGGAGATGTTCAAAGGAGGAAACAAAAAGGAAACAAAAGGTTAAAAAAAATCATGAAATGTCACAATGGAAAAAAAAACAAAAAACAAAAAACAGAAGCTGGTAACAAAATGCAAAGGCAGGACGGCAGCGGGTGCTGGGGCTGCCATCCACTCTGCTCTGGCTCCTGGAGACAACACAACCTGGCAACTCAGCAGCCAAGATGCCTGTGGAGTGACTGAAAACTCCTCTGGCACCTTCTCCCAATTCACAGTGCTCATTAGCACCCCTAGGAGGCATGGGTGTGCCACCAGCCAAGCCCTGCGCCCGCTCTGCCACGGGCTGGGGAAGCAAAGCATCAGCAACTGAAGGCAACTGGCCCAAAATTCCTCTGGGCAACGTGTCAGAGAGCAGGGGCAAGAGCTGCTGGTTGCCTTCCACAGCATCACCCATCAGGGTAGAACAGCAATTTGGTATAATACAGCATCACCATGTCAACTGGTGTGTAATCATCAAACCAGCCCAACAGCTACTCTGTAGAAGAGCAAAAAAACAACCCAAACCCTCATGGATCCCATGGAGCTGCTCCTGTGAGCAGTTATGAAGTCTGCATTAATTAATACATCCATTATTTGCATTTTTCTAACAGTAAACAACTGCTTGTGTCCAGTTCCCAGTTGGCAGCAGCTCAGGTCACACAGGCTCTCAAAGCAAAGCTTAATTTCTAAGCTCCCCCCCTCCCCAACCCAGGTCTGGGGCTCATGTGCATGTTAAATTGGGCTTTTTCCAGCTACTTGTTGCAACAGGAAGAGTTTCAAAGCAAAGGTAACTAAAAAAAAAATCTATTAATTGAGTGGAATTTACATTCTTCTTGTGGGCACATTTCAAAGTGCATGCTCCTTACAGTTTAATTTCCAGAACCATATTTTCTTATCTTACAAGAGTGTGAGAGGGTGAAATGAAGGAGTATTGCTTCATGTGTGGTGGATCTGTGGGATTCTGGGTGCTGGGGTCAGGAACAAGAGCTGGTTCATACCCAGTGGCCTCACTCAATGATTGGACTTACAGGAAAATGGAAGAAAACTGAATTCACAGAGTCTGGGCTCAGCAGATCCATCAGCAAGGATCATCTGCACTTCTGGAAAGTTCTGATCCCTAAACTTTTATAAATCCTATCAAAACAATGATGTGCAGAGAGCAATGCAGAGCAGTGCACATCCCCATCCCACCCCCTGGGGACACAGAGGCTGCAGCAAGAAGCAATCCCTGGTGCAGAGGGTAGAGCTGAGCATGAAGTTGGGAAGTCAGAGCACTTGGGGATTGTGCCAGGAAGCAGGATGTGATCCCTGGTTTGGTAGATCCTTCTTTTGGTTGCACCATCCTGAACTCACAAGGTGGTTCCTGGCAAGGAGCTGTCTGTGGAGAAGCAGCAAGTGGTGAAATAAAGGTGAAAATTGGCTTTGGGATGATGGAGTGACCAGGTGACACATCTGCATTTGCAAACCAGAAACAGTCTGCAGCCTCTAGCAGATCTTTGCTCCAGTGCAGCACACTGCTGAGGACAGCTCCAGGGAAGGGAATTCCAGAGCAGGGGAAGAGCTGTGAGCAAAGCCAGCAGGGAGTGAACAGCCAACACAGCACCTCAGAGGCTCACCAGCTGCTCTGAAAGGCTCCAAGGGCAAGAGCACGTGCCCAGGAGTGAGCCAGGAGCAGAGCCAAGGAGCAGGAATGCAGCCAAGCCCTCTACCCTGTGCACGAGGTTTCTTCAGCCTCTGAAAACAAACCCTGCAGCAACTGAGTCAGTAATTAAAGGGCCTGTCAGCTGCACCCTTGACTTACAGTCTGGACAGCTCTGCACTGTGTTTTATCTTGTTCCTAACCCAGTTCCTCTAAGTTTTGGCTGCTCAACTGCCTAGGACAGGGAAAGAAAACCTTGCTTGGTAGAACTATGCACCTTTGAAAAGAGATTTTCTAAGTTTTTCTCCTTTCAAAGGTAGCCAAACTGCAGCTGTAGAAGCAGACAAAGATAAGAAGGGAATCTGCTGTGCCCTCGAGCTTCCAAAGCCCTGTGGAGGAAAGGTGCTGCAGAGAGGTGGGAGGGCTCTGAACCACCACAGCAGCCATCACCTTCCCTCTCAGGTTCATGGAAAGCCTGTATTACATGGACTGCACAAAGCCACACTCACTGCTCCCTGCCAGAGGAACATCTACACTGATGAGTGTTTCCAAAATCATCCCAAAAATAAAGGTTGTAGAACAGAAAGGAACTCCCTCCTTTCTCCTGAACCAGCTCTCCCTAGACCCACTGGGAAGGAAGCAGGCTGGTTTATGTTTCAATTTGCCTGAGTAGTGTTGAGATTCAAGCCAAGTTTAACATGCCAAGCAACCCCCAGACCTGCTGACATCACTGGTGACCAACTGAGCATCAGAATGAAAACCAGCTGCAGATGCTTCCACGAGCTGTGGGGCCGGGCTTACCTATGAGGCCTTTTTCTGTGCTGGAAGTGACAGTTTTGTAGGTTGGATCAGCTCCTGCTTTAGAGTCCAAAGCCTCTGGCTGCTCTGCTGTGGAGTTCTCCAGCCCTCGTCGTTTGATTGTCCCATAGTTTGTGTCATAGGTGTCTGAGAGGGAGCTGGAGGATGCCCAGCTCTGGCGGGACTGCTCCAGCTCCACGCTGCCTTTGGATTGCCTGTTGCCTTTGGAAAAGGCTTCAGAATACAAATAACCCTCCTCAGAGTAACAGTTTGTGGGATCCACTTCAGCTATGGGGCCGTCCAGCTGGGTGTGCCTGTAGGAATTGAGGAGATCCCAGCTCTTCTGGTTTGGGAGGTTCTGGAAGTTGTCATGAGAGCTGCTGGAGCAGGATGTCCAGCTGCCCCGGCCGCTGTCCGCTGCCTCCACCGTGATGTGGTCGTGGGAGATCTCCTCGTTGCTCATGGAGGAGGTGAAAGCCATCCCTCTGAGCAGAGCTGGCCTGCTGATGGACCAGCTACAGGTCAGAACAGACACCGGGGGGGGTGGGGGAAAAACCAACAAACAAAACCTCAGAAGCTTTTCAAAGGAGCGGGAGGCGCTCAAGAGAGAAGCCTCTGGCTTGACAACAGAGGCAGCAAGGGGAAGGTAGGAGGAGCTCTGCCAAGAGACACTTGGTCCCCACTCACTACTGCACATGGCAGCAGGGAAGTGATTCCCAAGGGGATAGTGAGTCTGCAACAGCTATTTTTGGACCCCAGATTCATAAAAATCTGATCCACAGAAGCTCTTCTCTATCACAGAATCACAGAGTGTCAGGGGTTGGAAGGGAGCTAGAAGAGCATCTAGTCCAACCCCCCTGCCTGAGCAGGGGCACCTAGAGCAAGCCACCCAGGAGCAGATCCATGATCTTCAGCAAGACAGTGCCTGGCAGAAAGCAGAGTTACCTCTGTTTCAGGCCACTACCACCTTTTGCTTTGCATTTACAAGCTCCAACCAACATCAATACGTGGAATAAAATCCAACCCTTTCACTGGCAGCAACATCAAGTTGTTTAGACAGAGTGGAGAGAGCTGTAAGTCAAGGAAATATTGGGTGTAAATAACACTTGTGGAAAAGATCTGGAGTGGCAGATTCTGAAAACCCAAGGAGAAAAAAAAATCTTGTTGAAAGAAGTGGCTGCTAAAAGCTCTAATTGCTGTCAGTGCATAATGAAAGGGGGTGGGGAAACCAAAAAAATAAAGCCAGCTTTGCATGAATTTCAAATACATGAAGTTACAATTGCTAGACATCATTCCAGTCTCTGAATTCTTTCTGGTGAACAAATGCAGGGGCAGCACAGCATTCAAATTCACCACTATCCCTCAGCAGTTTGCTGGCACGTTGTGAAATTGAGGAATGTTCCCTAGCCAAGTGCAAACTGCTTCATTTCCCTCCTTTGCTTTGCTATTTTTCTAAGTTCTAGCAGAAAAAAAAAACCTGCTTTCTTCCTTCCCAAGCCCACTGAAACCAAGGCATAAAGGAACAACCACACAACGTGAACAAGCTGCTTTTGATTGGCAAAGCAAAGAGCTGGTTTGGAGAGCAGGGGTGGCCTCAGCATGACTTGCTCTGCTTCAGCCACCAACAAAAGGGGCTTTTCAGAGCCAGCACCAAGGGAGGTTTTGCTCACTACACTGCTGCCATCCCAGCTAAATGCCCAGCTTTGCAGAAAAAGGCATTTTTTGATGCATGAAGCACATCTTTAGGTCAGTGAAATGAAGCAAATGGCTCTTTTCTCAGGAGCAGCATCATTTTAGCACAGCAAACACTGCTGAGGTTTTGGAGGGAACACCACAGCACACTGGTGTGTTATCATCAGTTACACACTGAACACACAGCTCTTTGTAGACCTGACATAAAAATCTTTAGAGATGAGCTATAGACATTAGTAAGGAGCAACTGCATTGACTTGAATCCACAGCATCTCAGAATAAACCACCCTGAGGAATCCTTAAAAGCTGGGGATCAAAGCTTAACATTTAGCAAGAGAAACCCAAATATTTCCCATTCAAAGTGGGATCTCAGGATAGATTCTCATTGTACTACAGTAGCAAGACCTTGTGTGTGGAAAACAGCAGAAGACAGTGGCAGGAAACTCCCAGTTGGCCTAAGCACCAAGTGGTAAGAATGCAAATCCTTAAGAGGCATGTGAAAATGTGGAGTGCTGCCTCAGAGAGCTGGTTATATCCTTCTGTGTCTCACTGCTGAACTCATGTGAAATGATCACCCCAGCTCTTTGCACATCTGCAGTCTCCAGCTAGAGGTGTCCATCCAAACCCCACTGGTGGGAACAAGCTGTTGTCTGCCCCAGTAGCATTTTCTTGGGAACACAAGCTCTTCCCACATGGAGCAGCCAGCACTCCAGCTTCTAACCAGAGCTTTTAACACTACTGTGTGCCCTGAGCAAAGCTTCACTCCCCTTTCTAGCAGCAAGCCAAAGCAGCTGTGCCTTACCCTGGGCATGGCTGGCCATACTCAGCCAGGGGCTGAGGATGCTCTTTTCTCTCAGCTCCTCCTGAATCCCCCACCATCAGAGACTGGGACAAACTCCTCTCATCCTGCAGGGCTGCTGACATGGAGTCCACTGAGCAGTTGCTGACGATGCTGGAGCGGGATGAAATCTCACTGTGACTGGAGTCTGAGAAGTTATCAGATTTAGTGGAAGGAATGAGGGCGTAGCCTAAAGGAGAGGAGAAGGGAATGTCCTGGTCAAACAGGTACAACAAGAAGCACTGACACACACATTTCAGCAAGGATATTTAAAAAAAACCCAGCCAAACCCTACTTGTACCTTCAACCCACTGAAGTTTTTAGGTCACTAAAGCACTGTGCTTTAGTAATGCAAGGCTGGTGACACCAGTAACCTACCTGCAGCTCCACCACTGCAGAGAAGAAGGTTAAACCTGCATTAAACAGGCTCATGCTGCAGCATGAAGGGTGGCTGGACACCCTGGGTCTCTCCAACTTTGCAAGCATGAGGCCTCTAGTCTGAGTACGTTTCCCACCAGCCCTCTGTCCTGCTGTCAACAGATTTTGGCAGGGGATGTGGAAATGCTGACTAAGGTAAAAGCCAGCTATTAGCACTTAGGGATTAGCCATATGGTCCTTTTCAGCTTTATTATCTGTTCCAAAATGAACAGGGAAGGAAGCAAAAGCAGGAGGAGCTGGACCAGACACCAGCATTGCTCCCACAGAAGGGAAGCAGCTGAAGATCTCTCCAGGTCCTGAGCAAAATAAGGAATGTGTGTGTACTGTCTGGCTCAGCCTTCCCCTCACATAACTCCTTTCAAGCTTGATTAGTGTTGTAAGGTTCTGAGTAAATTATAAGCATTAAATAGCAATACTGTCCAACTGGAAAATTGAACCTTATGAATGAAAACAAAAAAAGTTTTTAAGATTAAAAATAATCTTTAAAAAAATCTTAAAAATTATATTAAAAACAATCTTAAAAATAACCTTAAAACAATCTTAAAAATAATCTTAAAAACAATCTTAAAAATAATCTTTAAAATAATCTTATTTTTAAGATTACATTACAGCTCCTTTCCTTTGGCAATAATATGGCCTCATATCTTTTGTCTAATGAAGATTAACCCAACTGCAGTGCAGCAACAAATGCTCTCCCAGTGCATCTTCCTTTTAAGATGCTCTTCAAGAACCTCAAAGCTCTGGAGACCTGGAGGACTCCTCTTCATTAAAGATATTAACACCATCTGAGAGTCATTAAATAACAGCAGAGGTGTATAAACAGAGCCTGGAAAGGTCAGAAGATGTGAGCAGTGCAAACAGGCACCAGTCTGGAAGAGAGCATTTGGTTTACATGGTACCAGGGACTATCTTGAGTCTAATTAAAAGAGTTTCAGAACTTACTGTACTGTTGGCATTTGAAGGGCTATGGAAAAGAACTGGCACTGTACCTGCTCCTTGATTTCCTAAACTTCTCATTATTGTCTTCACTGCACTGTAAGGGTGATTAGCTAGAAATAACTGACACAAATATCTGGAAGGGAAGCACATTCAACTGTGTAAATGAGCAATGCTGCAAAAACTCAGATAAAAGCAGTGCATCTGGCACCAAGTGGGCATCAGAGTCTTCTAAAAACCCATCATATTGTCTTCCTTCTCCTTCTGGGCTTCACACACAGGCAGGCAGGTGTCCACAGGCTGCTGTTGCTATAGATACTGGCTGTACTCAGAGCATCACTGTCTTTCTCCTGTTGGCTCTTTGCTGAGGCTTCACTGGGCTCTGCTCCCCTTTGTGCTGCTCTCTCCCTGGAGAAACTTCTCTCCCTAAGTCTTCTCAACAGGGGTCCCTTGGGTTTCCTGTGCTCAGCTTCTGCCTTTTCACTCTCATCCTCTCTTTCTCCCTTGCCATGTACATCAGCAGGGTCTCTTGCTTTGATAATCATCTGAATTCTCTTTTGTAAGTAAGCCCCACCTATTCCATAGCTGCGTTGCCCACTGGTCTTGTTACTGGTTTCACTGGCGAGCGACGAGGAAGAGCCAGAGAGGTTCATCTGGCTGCAGTTATCTGACCTCTGGATGTTGCCAACTACAAAAAAGAACACACAGGCAGGTCTGGAATAAGTGAGGAGATAAATAACAGCAAAAATAACCATCCTGATTTGAAAATAGGGTTTGGGTTTTTTTCTTCCCTCCTATTTGCATATCACTTGGGTACAGCTCAAAAGAAATGACATCTAAGAGTAAGTGAAAAGTGTTCATGCCTAAAATGATGTCTTTTCACTGTCTGTGAGGCACCTAATTTTAGTTCAATGGGCTGTTAGCACTCCACACACAACAGGGTATGGAGCACCTCAGTCAAATTACATCAGTGCTAAAAATACACTCCAAGCGAGCTGAACCAATGAAATCATCCCAAAGAAACAAAAGATTCTTTTCAAAGAACCTGATGGAAGTTCACTAAAATAACATCATTTAGAACACTAAAATAACATCTTTAGAAGCCAGGCTCAAAAAGAAATAAAACCCCAGTGGAGCTCATTTTGGCAACCCAAAAAAAAAATCAAGCTGCTTCTGCTGTGTTTAAGCAAAGGAAGTGGTGGTGTAAAGGAAACAGTCCCTTGTGAAGGCCAAAGTGGTTGGACCAGCACAATCTGCTGCTGCAAAGGGTGAGAAGATGCAGTCAGTCCAGGTGCCATGCCATGCTAACCCAGGGGCATTGGGCAGTCAGTGAGGCCAAAGCAGCAGAGAAGGGAGGAGGGAAAGACCTTACGCCGTTGGACACCGACCACTCTGGCTGACTAAAGTGGAGTTAAAGAGCTTTCAAAGGTATTCCCATCCAAGCTGGTTGACTAATGATGAAGTGATGTGGGGTCTTTTAAGATGAAGACATCAAAATGAAATGGATTCTCAGGGCATCATGACAGACAGGGATGTATACAAAGCCCTGTGCACAAGAACAACAAATGTGAGCAGTGAACTCGAGGGTTTGGATGGATCTACTGTGCAGCTCTCAAATCCATCCCTTCTGGAGAACCAGGACACCATTTTATGGCTCTAAACTACAAGAGGGGAGATTCAAACTAGATGTAAGGGAGAGATTTTTTTACTCCAATGCTGGTGAGAGCCTGACCCAGGGTGCCCAGTGGCTGCCCCATCCCTGGCACCATCCCAGGGGAGGTTGGGGGGCGCTGAGCACCCTGCTCTAGTTGCAATGTCCCTGCTCCCTGAAGGGGGGATGGACCAGGTGAGCTTGAAAGGGCCTTGCAACCCAAGCCATTCTGATTCTGATCACCTGATATTGCAGCTACCTTAGCAAAACCATGAGAAGTCTCCACAGCTGCAGTTTGTGTCTTGATCTCCAAGAAATCCCCAGGTTTGCAAACCCCATTCATGCAACTGACCATCTAAATCTGAACTAATAAACTGGTGGTGCCAGCACTCAAGGCCTGTCAGGAAAACAATTCTTCCCCTCTTTAAACACAAGGTGACTTTTAAGGCTAAAACATATATATAGATTGAAAAATGAATGAATAAAAAGACATGATTCTATTTTTGATGTGAATATTCTAGACTTATAATTTCTTTCAGATGTCATTACCAACAAGTATCCCTGCCACTGCCCACCCTGGGTTTTGGACAGCACAGGCAGAGGTTCCCAGGATGGATGCTGATGGGTGCAGGGTGAAGGCACAAGCACAGCACACCTACCTTTGCGTGGAGAGCCCTGAGGAGAAGCAGGTGGGCTGGAGTGCAGAGAAGATGCCATGGACATGGTGTCATCTGTTTGTTTCTTACTGCTTCCTTCCTCTGACAGGCTCAATGACTTCTGGGGAGAACCTGTACCTAGGAGAACAAGGGACTTGTTTACTGCACATCACTCTTCTTGCAGGTGACACCTAAACACCACGTTGAACACCCACTGGGGCGTTTGGCAAAGAGAGGAGCAGATGCTCAGGTGGATTCTGCAGGTGGAGGCAGTTTCCAGTTCAACTTTCAACTTCCAGTTCAACTGGAGGCAATTTCCAGTTCAGTTACCACTGGCTGCTCATCTGAAGGGTGTTGAAACACCCAGGTCACCACCACTGGACACCCCAGCCCTGGGTTTGGCAAGGGACTCAAAAATACCTGTGTAACCTACAGAGCCTGGAGGAAAGCCTTGCCCAGGACACTGCAAACAATTTGTGTCACAGCCAAGGAGTCAGGTCAAGATCTTCACCATCAGGTCTCCAATCAGCACTCAGACACAACTTGGCATGTTTAGCAGAACCAGTGCTTCCCCAACTGCTCCTGTGGTATTTCTTGCTCACTATCAGGCCACCTTGCAGAGTGCTGAGGAGTTCATTTAAGCTCTCAAGAGCTTGTCAGATCAACACTGAACACCCAGGAATGAAGAAACACCTCTCAGCAAAGCTGCTGGAACATCTCAAGTTGCACAGGCTTTTAAGAGGAGACCTGAAACAAACACTAACTGGAAATGCTGTCTGAGATGCTGTTTTCTGAGGCTATTTTAATGGATATTGATGCTCAATGTCTCATCAAATCATTCTGTATTATTTCCTGACTTATTAAATAACCCACAACTGTAGCTTTCAAATGATACAACAGTTATGCAAATGGCTCCAAAGCATTTTCATACAGAATGCTGCTTTACAACTGGCAGATTTAGAGACAGAAAAAAGAGGGATGCTCTTAAATATATTCTACTTTATTCTGTCATGAAAGAAAGAAGCAATGTTGTTCTACTCTGTTTGTGAACAGAGGGTTTGTGAACCCTCCCAGCTACAAACAGCTCCTCCCTCTGCATGACTTCATTTCTAAAACTCTGCAGATACTCACTGAATGTGACATGGTCCTTTGTCAGTCCCTTTTTCCTGCTGGGGTATAAATTCACAGTTGGAACCTGAAGAACCTGACTCATCCTGTTTTGTTGGTGTTGATGGGCTTTGGTGGTTTGGCCAATTGATCTCATGGGCACTGGAGACATCTCAGAGGATTTTGCTCCTCTTCTCTCACTTAAGTTCTTTGTCACTGTTAGGGAAAAAAAAAATCACATATAAATATCTTGTATTCTGAATTGCAGGATTATTATTATGGTCCTTCTGAGTACAACCATCCAAAGCAACAGAGTGTGAAGCAGATAAAAATGATCAGGAACCATCTCTATTCCACACACACCTGTCTTGTGACATTAAAAACCCCAAACTCTAAGTCACAGAGGATCTTTATCAAAAGACCAAAAAAAAAAAAGTCATTTATTTCTCCCACAATTCAAGTGCATATTTTAGCTGCTGGCACATGAAGGTACAGAAGTGTAACAGCATCTCTTCCAGCATTACATCATCCCATGGCAGGGAGAGGGAGCTGGTTTGCAGCTGCCATCAGACCTTTCACTAGGTGGCACAATTGAATTACAGCACTGGGGCCCTGACTCACTTCTACTCTAACCAGCCAGCAATTAATAAACTCTGAAGTTAAGGCCATCAGACTTCTCCTTCAAGTCCCCTGGAGGAGTGTGGATCACAGCAGCACTGCTGCTCCTTCCCTCTGCAGGGAAGGGCAGGAGAGCAGAGAAGAATCTCTCCTGCTTTTCTGGCTATGTGCAAAAAACTCTCTGCACAAAACCAAACTTTTTGGGGGTTTGTTTTGTTTTTGTATGTGTATTTTAATTAAAGTATATATATGTATAA
>JANHGL010002733.1:85033-102582 GCA_024611195.1 Ceyx melanurus
TATGTATAAGTATATATATGTATTATTAATTATATTTAATTAATCTATTAATGTGTATATCCACTTAACCTTCATTTTCCTTTTTCTAGAAGCTTAAAATAAAACTACTTGCTTTGCTTAACTACATGGAATAAACCAGCCAGCAAATAGTCACTATTTTAAATTCCAAATACCTGTGCAAACGAGATTTAAAATTATTTCTTTAAAACAACTGAAAAAAACAACCTCATAACATGTAGTTTTGTCTCCTGGGCACAGCATAACCACCTGCAAGTAGATCACCTAGCAAGAGTTTATCCTGCCATGCTTTCATTTCTTGATTCAGGGTGTTTAGAGCATAAAGCTCTCAATGGTGTAACCTCCAAGCAGCAGCTCTGTGATGGTTTTATCTGGCTGAGCAGGGTGCAGGCATGTATTTGAGGACAAAAAAATAAGAGTTTAAGGGCTGCATGTGGACACCAGAGAAGCAAGAGGCATCATTTTGATTAGCAAGGGTGAAACAAACCGACCTCTCAAGCAAGTGAGAACTGCCAAGGATGAAAATAAAATGCAATTACCATTTCTCCCTTTTAAATAAGGATTTACTGACCTGGAAGATCACAGGTCAGGTACCAGTTTGTTCAGCTAGACAGCTGCACAGGAGTTCAGATTCTGGAAACAGTCCTGCTGCAGCCCTCAATTTTTGACTGTCAAGTCGTGTCAATCCCATCAGTCAATATTGACCTGACTTCTCAACAAATCTTCATTTATTCTAAGCTCTAATCCATTGCAGTTTCTCTATTGATTTTGTCTCTTTTCATTTTCTTGCTGTTCTCATGGTAAACGTTACTTTTATCCTTCCTAATTCCTTACAAGGACAGCAGGGCAAGAAGAGAGCTAATGTACTATTGAATTTCCTGCCAGACTGAGGAAAAAACACACACTTTCAGAACTAAAGGTCAAAGCAGAAAACACCAGTCAAGTTTTCTGAGCTCAAACCAAGATCCCAAGGCAAATGCTGAAGCTGTCAGCACACAAACTGCCAAACATGCCTTTTTTAGACTATTTTTTGTCTAGAAGGGAGCAGAGCAAGATCTGAAACGAGTCATTCTCGAGAAAAAAAAAAATAAGATTTTTCTGAGCTTCACAGCTCATTTCTGCATCCCTGTACTCACGAGTGCTGTAGGCAGGCTCACACTGAAGGGATAATATCTGGATCTTCTCCTCATCCGTCTCCACGTTGAGGTTGGACAAATACTGCTTCACCTTCCTGGCCATCTGGGCATCCTCGTAGAGCTTCTTGGCGTTCAGGAGCGAGCTGCGGCGGGCACGTTTCTTGTGAGCCCCTCCCTGCACGTCCAGCATGTTGGAGTTTGTGCTGCCCTGGCTCAGGGATCTAGAAAAGAGAAGAGAAGAAGGCAAAAAGAGTCAAAACAAGTCAGCTTGGAGCTCTCAGCAGCGATGAGGAGCGACAGTAGCACACGCCAAAGCAGATTAATACCAATAATCTTCAGTTAGGGCTAGGGCATGCTGATGCAAATGAGTTAAAAAGATGAACAGCATTAAAACAACATTTGTCTGGGAAAAATAAAAGGTCTTCTGGTAAATCAACTGCAATTGGAGCCTAGAAAAGGGGATGAGCAGTGTGGAACCAGCAGCTGCAGAGAGTCCCCAGCTGGCTCTGCTATGGGGTGGCAGCCTCGTGCCATCACATCCCTGCTCCAGGAGACTGGGAGAGAGGATGAACTGGGGAAACTGGTTCCCTGGAGGCACTGGGTGCCCACTGTTGGCATCAGCATCATGACACAAGCTTCCTGGAGCCAGGCTGAGTGTGGAAGCCAGAGACTCAGTGTAATCCTCTGGGATGTTGAATATGCCAAGTATGTTCTGTCAGGCACTTGGCTTCCCTCTCCAATTAACAGCAGTCAGAGAGCAGCAGCTCATTAAAAGTGCCTCCCCAGAGAGGTCAGGAAGGTAGTGACAATACACACAGGACACATCCCTGACAGGCAACACTTGCTGGAGCTGCCAGTTCTTGCAGCAGTTGAGGCAAAACCAACTTGTTTGTGTCTCTCAGTTTCTCTCCTCACCAGTCACTCCTATTCCTGCTGATCCACTGACCAAACCACTGCTCCTGGTGCACTTAAATACACACATCACCCTGGATTCCCCTGCTCAACAGCTCAATTCCAATGGAAAACTCTACAGTTGTTTAAAGTTGTTTATTTCTGCTTTGCTGGCATCATTTGGTTGCTTGTTTGGGGGTTTTTTTGGTGGTGTTGGGGTTTCTCTGTGTTGGTTTTCCTGTTCTTTTTGATTGTGTTATTGTTTTTTTTAAGGGGTTTGTGTGTGTATGTGTTTATTTTGTCTTTTTCTTTTCTTCTTTGTTTTTGCTTTGTTTGGTTTTTCACTTCTTTTATTGTTTTGGTTTTCTTTCTTTGTGCTTTGTTGGTTTTTTTTAACCATTCAGAACCACAACTTCATTTTTAGAAGCTAAATCCTATATAAAGTTGTTTACCAACACCCTGGGTGCATTTACAACATTGCAAGTGGCAGAATAAACAATTTCCAGCACAGAAGAGCTAAAAGGAGTCAGAACACACTGAGGAAGTCTAAGGAATTGAGCACATGGAGCTTAACAAATAAGAACTGGTGGGGACCAGCTGACTGCAATATTGCCAAAGGTGCCAAGTGAATCAATCTAAGAGAAAATCCAAGCTTCAAAACTGGCAGCAATTTATAGCTGAATTAAATCAGTGCTGTTATAGGCACAGTGGCCTGTTCACAGCTCTTCAGACCAAGAGGGTACTCTGATCTCCTACAGCTGAGAACAAAGCAAACAGCTATTATATAACAAAGCAGGGAACTACATGGTGTTTATTTTTAATGCTATAAATGTTTTATCACTCGTGTAAACACTTTTTCTTTGAAGTCTGGTCTTGATTTTTCAAGGCAATTTTATTCAATGGCCTTGAAAAACTATTTTTCTTACTCACTTGTGTTCCCAGTAATCCCAAGGGTCAGAAACCAGGGTGGCTCCTGCTGGAACTGCTCCTTGTGGAGCCAGCCAAGCCCCTCAGCACCCAGGGGACCTGATTTCCCATCACAGACCAGTAGCCAAACTTGCTGTCCCCAGTTTGTCCAGCACAGATGTCCATCAGCTCATTAATCCATCCTTGCACACTCAAAACTCCCAGTGAAATCAATGGGTATATGAAATAAGTTTTATATATATACTAAAAAGAATATATACTGAAGCTTTTGAGGCTTGAACACAAACTTCAGAGGGGAAATAACATGGTCACAGTTCAGCATCCTTATAGTTTCAAAGGCAGAAAGGCTTAAACTTTCCTGTTGCATGTTAAAAAGCAAGTTATTTACTGCTCCAAATCATTTACCTTCCAATAGAAAATTGCACAGCAGGAATTGGGGTTTTTTATGCATAAAGCCAAAACTCAAACAACTTATGTTGTACAGAAAAGCAACTCAAGATTTTTATAGCTGCAGGATAACGTGGCCTTTAACCCAAGTCCTGGTTGGTTTGGTTTTTTCTTTGCTTCCAAAAAAATATGTATTGCAGGGTTAATAAAATGCATGCTGTATTTCAGATGCATGCACTATTGAGGAGGATGCAGTATGTTAAGAGTTGCATAATCTTTATTTATCTTAGTTGCATTCATCTCTACACTTACCCCAAACTTCTCCACCTCTTCTTCCTGTAAGCAAGAGCCATATACATTGAAGCATGTATTTGAACAGAAAAGCACAGGAAAAAAAATAAAACAGTTGAGAGTCAGGAAGAAAGATGTAGACAGGAAAGAACAGAAAAGAAAAAATCTCTTTACAGCAAAATTCTTCTCAAACAGTAACACAATGTTTTAATGGGATGCAATGGCAGGACTTGCTTCAACTACTTCAACATGGAAAAATATCTATCAGTTTTTTGTTCATTTTTAAGTTTAAGCCAGGAATTTAAACAGCCAACTGGCATTCAATTTTCTTGTGATTTCCCATCAGTCGAATTGAATGTTGATGGAGTGAAAACTCTTTAAGTCACTCGCCCTGCAGCAAGGGTGATGAAATTAATGTATTCTCTGCATTAGGACTGCAGGAAGCACAGAAAATAGCAGCAGCATTCAAGTTTATGAGGTTGTTTTCTCTTGACTGCTTGCTGCCAAAGAAGCTAGTTGCCAAATAAATGCTGGAAATCTAGATGCTCTATATTAATTGGTAATGAACTTGCAAGCGAGTCTCCTGTTACCTCTAATAAACATCTTTTCTTGTCCATTTTTCATCTTCAAAAGCATTTATTGGTGCTTCATAAACACAAACTGATAGATCAAACACCAGAGGCAATGCAAATGAATATAAATGATGTGAAAACAGGGAATTAGTTTCTTTTAATCTTTGGCACTATCTCTAATATTAGATGCCTAAGCATTTTAAGTCAGTGTGCATCATTTAAATTATGGTCATTAAAATGTGTTCAGTAATTCTGAAAAGCATAACTAAAGGTAACTATTTACTATTAAATTCATTTAATGATTAGACTTTATTAGGCCTTAGAAAGCACACAGGGCATCGGGGAGATTTATTTATAGACTCAATGCCAAAGTTTCTGAGAAGCAGCCATAAAATTACAAAGCCACTTCCCAACAATTTGTGTTAAAAAGGAAATGTTGCTTATTCAAGCTGGAAGGCAGCTGTGGGGAGAAGAACTTGGAGTCCTGGTAGAGAAATTCACTATGAGCCAGCAGTGGTAGCCAAGAAGACCAATGGTCTCCTGGGGGAATTAGTAAGAGTGTGTCCAGCAGCTCAAGGGAGGTTCTCCTCCCTCTCTGCTCTGCCCTGGTGAGGCCACACTGGGAGTACTGGGCCCAGTTCTGGGCTCCCCAGTTTAAGAGAGACAAGGAGCTACTGGAGAGAGTCCAGTGGGGGCTACAGAGATGCTGAGGGGCTGGAGCATCTCTGTGCTGAAAGGCTGAGCCCTGGGGTTGTTCAGCTGGAGAGGAGCAGCCTGAGAGTGGAGCTGAGCAATGCTGAGCAAGAGATAAAGGGCCCCAGGGGCCAAACTCTGGTCAGGTGGAGCAAGCTGCACTTAGAACAAATACAAATATTTTGTTTGCTTCCAAGTATTATCAGTGGAGTTTTGTTTGGAAGCAACATTTTGGGTTTTTAAATGGGCGATTTTTCTCTCTCAAACTGATCATTTTATAGTCCTCTAATATACCTCTCCCCAAACTCTACTGCCACTGAAGTTTTAGCCAAAAATAAGCATAATTCCAAGTAGAACCCATTCCTCTTTGCTTTTGGAAGCCAAATGTGTTTAGAAGCCAGCAGAGGCTGGAAGCATGGCAGCGTTGGGTCAGGGTGAAGGGTGATGGGAAGTGACATCCATAGAGATGGACACACACACACACACACACACACCCAGCTCCCTACCCCACACCAAGACACCTCCTCTCCTCTCAGCTTTCTAAAGTGCACACCTTTGTCTGAACATGACAGCTGGGTCCATGTTTGCTGAGGTCATTCTGACAACTTGGCGAATTTCTTTGGCGATCATCCGGAGTTTCTCAAAGTTCACCAGGCCATCCACTTTGGAATCATTTCCTGCATGATTGGAACACACACACAGAGGAAAAAGAGGAAAAAGAGGGTAAGGAAGACTTTCTGAATGGGCAATGTGTTGCTGAGTTGCCCATGTTATTCTTCTTCCCACCCTGCCCCTCCATAGTGAAGCTGCTTTAGTTAGAACAGCAGGAAAATGGGAATTTCTGGGAAAAGCCAAGTGAGAATCAGGCCACTCAGACTCCCCTGGACTGATTTTCTTCATCTATCCCTAAAGCAATGAGTATTAGGAGGAGGAAGAAGTAAGAAGTGACCTGTGCCCAAATTCTTTGGCACAGATGTTCAAACAAAACAGAATGCTGAAGTCCTTCTCTGGAGACTTTCCAACCCCACCTGTGTGGGGTTGCCCTGGGTGCCTTTGCTGTGGCCAGGGAGGTTGGATTAGATCTCCAGATCTCCCTTGCAACCCCCATCATTCCATGATCAGTATCACCCCAGTGCCAGCAGCAGTTTTGAGGTGTTTGCTGAACCTGCAGAAAGGGCTGGAGCACGTTCAGAGCTCAGCCCCTCACTCCTCTCTGACTTTACCTTCGTGCAGAAACGTGATGTCCTTCTTGACAACAGGGAAGAGTGGAATAATTGGAGGCTGCATGCTCTGGCTGCTGAGGATGTTCCTGTATTTTGCCATGTTTCGGGATGGATCAAAAAGATCTTGAAGGTCTCTGAGGTGTTTTTCATACTTGCTTGGTAACTTCTCCCAGGTGCCTCTGAGCCGAGCTACCGGTGCAAGATTTAACCCACTGCAAGGCAGAGATGCTTCATTAGGAGCTGTTAATAGAATCATTAGCTCTAATGAGGTTGTAAAGGGGTGAGGTTTGTGTTTGAAGGACTCAAACCAGCTTTCAGAAGGGTGAGGGTAAAGCTGGGTGAGGGGCAGGCTGCAAGGTCACCACCACAAACCTCTGCTGGTGTCTCCTGTGGGAGGAGGGAAGGGTGAAAAGCTCCCCACTCAGCCTGCCAAAGCCATCACTGTAGCACACTACTGCAGTCTGTCAACAACTGCTTCTCTCTGTAGGGATGTGCACCCCAAAAAAAGGTGGAAAAGAGGTGGATAGGTGGTGACAGCAACAAGAGAGCAGAGCAGAGCTCAGCCCAGGCAGGAGTGGCCAGACTCGAGAGGAGCATCTGCAAATGAGCAGCAGGACTGAAAATGAGGAGCAGCAGACAGGCTAAACCTCATTATTCTGCTCTCACTCTCATTAAATAAAGATATATTCAGGATTAGTTAGATGCAATACAAAACAAAAAGCTAAAAATTCAATGTATCCATCCTCTAGACCCTAATTTGTCACTAGCTTTGCTCAAGAGATTCTGCAAAGTCAGAGCCACCCAGGGAAGAGATTCCAGCACCATCAATAAATCCAGAAAAACACAATTATTACGTGTGCTACTTGAATATATATTTTTTTCCCCCATTTTGGAAGCTTCAAAAAACTTCCTTTGCACTTAGGCCTTGTTTGGGTTTGGTCGTTTTCTTGTTTGAATTTTTGTTTGTTGGTTTTTTATTATTAATTTTCAATTTATTTGGGGATTTTTTGTTTGGGTTTGGTTGTTTTTCACAGATTTCTCTCCATGCTGTTGTCAGATCACAAACCAAAGCTTCTCTCATGTGAAAAATCAAGCACATGCCACCCAACAGCTCCTCTTTCCCTTGCTACATGACAGTGGTTTTGCTCCTATAGCATGAAACATATGGCACTGTATTGACAGGCAGGGCAAGGAGAGGCAAGAAACAGATCCCCTGTGCCCACAGAAACATAGTCCTTTGGAAACAGGGTAAAACAAAAGCTAATTTGCCATTTTTTTTCTTTAATTATTATTTTGACCAAAGATCAGACAGAAGTGGGAAGCAGAACGAGTCATTTCTCCACCTGCAATAAACCATGGAGCAGAACAGAGGAATTAGAGTCAATATCCAGCTGTTTTCACCATGCAATAAGTAGCCACAGCCCCTATGGCTGCCCAGCATCCGTTAAGGAAATTCATTAATTCTTTAATGGATGACTAAACAGAAGCCAGAACCATTTGATAAACTGGCCTGACATGGAAAAATATTCTTTTCAAATGGTATTTTCAAAGCTGGTGCTGGGATCCAGCATGAATCCAGATCTGTGGCTGATGAATCACTGTGCCTACTTTTTTTTCCTTTTTTCTTTATTTTCTTACTTTATTTTCTTTTCTTTTTAAGTAAAACCTGGGTGGTAGATTATTGCCAATAAGGAAAATGCTGAACTCACTGTTCAAGCAGCAGCATCTAGTATAAATCAGAAGAGAAACCCTAAATATGCTAAGAAATAGGGGGGGGGGGGAAATAAATAGGGAAGCAAGCAGGTAACAGGAAAGAATGAAAAGGAAAAATGAACTGAACCAAGACTGGTTTGAGGAACTCCTTATAATGAAAGGAACAAATAATCTCATCATGGCAGATTTGACTCAGTGCACCCTCAAAAAGTAACAGTGAGTGAAAAAAAGGAGAGGAATCCAGTGCTAGAACTGTGCCAACTGACACCAAATTTCAGGGAGGATTCTCAAGTCCACCAACCAACCCAGTTTTGTCCAAATCTCTTTCCCTCCCAGCAACACCTGGAGAAGAAACAGTCACATCAACTGCTGCATTGAGACCAAGTCCTGAGGATGAGGAAGGCCAAGCCCACAGGGACAACAGGGCTCTTGGCACAGCCTGGACACCAGCTCCTGAGGATGAGGAAGGCCAAGCCCACAGGGACAACACTGCTCTTGGCACAGCCTGGACAGCTTGGTCATGCCCTCAAACCAACCAGCACCAGCAGTGCTGTCTCCAGGCTCCACCTCTTCCTCTTCTCTCCTGTTAGCTCCAGCACAACCCAGGAGCTGCCAGGAGGGGAAGGGTTTTTACCTTATGACAGCAAACATGGAGTTGAAGTTCTTGCACTCTCGGCAGTGCAGGGCGATCTTAATGAAATGCTTGATGATCTTCATCCTTTTCAGCTGGTTGGGCTCTGCTAAAATTTCCATGGCCACCCAGAAGGTCTCTTGGTTGATGACATCCTCAAACTGTTTGAGGTGAGCATTGCCTGTCTTGGAGTCCAGCTTGTAGAGGTCATCGATGTACTCGGTGGGCTCGATGTTGCGGAACAGCTCAAAGTCCCTCATGGAAAGCTGAGTGGCCACCTCAATGGTGCTGAGCTGCAGCAGGGAGATTTGGCTTTCCCTCAGCAGCTCCTGAGCATCCTCATCTGAGCACAGGGTCTCTGTCTCCATGTTGTTCTTGAGGTAATACCTGGTGGAGTTACAAAGAGGAGGTTAGAGATGCTCTTGGAGGTGGTTTGGGGACACACTGAGCTGCTGCTGCTGACAAGCCAGTGGGAGAAGGGACAGGGTAACCTTGTACTTTAGCTGGCATCAAACACCATCATTACTGCAGGAACAACAACAAAAACCCTTTCAGAAGCTGTTTTCATCTACCTCTCTGCTAATATCTGTAGCCCTAATGTGCTGCAGCTTTCACCTTCAGAATAAAGGTCCATTTCCATTTGTAAATCCAGCAGGGAAAGAGCATTTTAAACACACATTAGCCCTGAGAAATCTCTTGCTGATGCATTTCTCCACTTCTCACACAAATTGAGTGTGGTTTCTTAGGCATATTACTCTTCACATAAAGCACAGAGTATTCAGGAAATGAAAAGGTGTCTGGAAAACTCATTTCCATGGTCCCAAGCAGATCACTTTCAGCCATACAAAAGCTGATTCCTTATAAATTCCCTCTGTTGCCTAGCAGACTGAAGAATTCTTAACAAACTGATATGGATCAGGTCATCAAATAAAATGAAGCACTTAACATTTCAGAACCATTTCTAGCAGTTTACAGAAAAATCTGTTCAGTGCAACATGACATCACTGAGAAATTGACTGCACACCCTTATTGCTGAATTACACGTGGATGGTGGTGTCAGGATAAATGGATTTTTCTTTCATTCTAAGTGTAAGCTGCTATGCAAGTTAGCTGCAAAATTTAGTTGTCATCAAGCAAGCTGGTTGTGGTTGTGGGGAGGGGTGTTTTGGGTGCAGAAGAGAAAGGTGAGGGGAGGGAAATGTAAATTACTGATGTGTATTGTTGGTCTGGTAGCAAAGTGAAACACAGAAAGTTCCACCTCAACAAGAGGAAAAACTTCACTGTGAGAGCCTGGCACAAGCTGCCCAGAGAGGTTGTGAAGTCTCCTGCTCTGGAGACTTTCCAAACCAACCTGGATCTGCTCCTGTGTGGGCTGCCCTGGGTGCCTCTGCTCTGCCAGGGGGGTTGGATTAGATCTCCAGAAGTCCCTTCCAACCCCCCACCTTTCTATATAGACACCTGTCAATTTTAACCAAGACATCCCTCTCTGATGTGTATTTTGAATGTTTCATAGAATCCTGGCAATGGGTGGGTGGGGAGCTCCAGAGCTCATCCATCCAACCCCTGCTGAGAGCAGGGACATCTCAGCTAGAGCAGGGTGCTCAGAGCCTCCTCAAGCTTCAGTGTCTCCAGGGATGGGGACTCCACCACCTCCCTGGGCACCCTGTGCCAGTGGCCACCGCTCTGCTGGGAAACAACTTCTTAGTTCTCATCTCAATCCACTCCTTTCTCATTTCAAACCACTGCCCCTTGAAATGCTGCCAGGCAAATCAACCCCAAGCAAATCCCAATTTACCTTCCATTGAGCTGGATCCTGTCGGCCAGTTTGGAGAACTGGTCTGGGAGCCTCCTCTGTTTGATGACTCCCTCGGGGCTGACAGACACTTCACAGAGGGAATAAGTCTCTGGAGACCCTGTGAGGTTGAACTCATGGACAGCATGGCTCACCACCTCCTTTGCTGTAGTGTCTTTGCTGATGATGATGTAGCAGCTCTGCTGATCTGCTTTGAAAACTCTGATCACTTGGTCTGGAATATCTAAAATAGAGGGAAGCCTTTAATAGAGGAAGTTGCTCTCTCCTTGGGAAGACAGGAGGTCATTTACTGTCTCATTTGACAGCCAGAAAACAAACAAAACAGCAAGCAAGAAAATAAATACAAGCCATGCTGGGCTAGAGAAATATTCATTAAATACTCACTTAGTTCCTTCAACTTTGAGAAGCAAAAAAAGAGGATTCTCCTCCCCTCTTGCATCTCCACAACTCAATTACTTCATCACCTCCCCTGAACACCAGTGAAGTATGAGACATCCTGATGTATTCCCAAGCCTTGCAGTGTCCTGCTCGTGTCTCAGACTTTGGCAGCATCTATTCCTTCCCTGGCACCAGTGCCCAGGCTGGAGGCACGTGCCAGGGCACCCTTCCCAGGGACACAAGGAGAAAGGGGATTTGGTTGCTGTGGAACTAGCTGCACGTTGTTTTGTGCTCCCTCTGTCACCCTGAAGGAGCTAAGCTGCTGCCAGCAGTTAATTCTCTGGCTGGGGTATTTATTTATAGCACATTTTATGTATTATAAATGCATCTGAGAGGAGCTTTATCCCACACAGCCCAGAGCAGGAAATAAGTATCTGAAGAAACACACGTTTCATCTACAGCTTGATGACTGGAAATAATTCCCTCTGTTAGTTATTACAGAAGGCTTGTTTTCCAAAATAAAACTGTTGAGGGGGGAAGTCAAGAGTCAAGAATGCTCACTAATGTGAAACTCAGAGAAGCACAGACTTCAACTGGGAAGACCAAACCCTCCAAAGTTTTCTGCAGCCCTGAGGAGGAGGAAGCTCTGGCTGAGCCCCCAGCCACATCTCCAGAGCCCATGGCCAGTCCAAAACCACCTTGGAGGCAGATGTGCCAGTGACTCCCCCAGGGGGAGCTGGGAAGGGCTGTTATGACAGCAGCAGCTCTCCACTGCTCTTGCTGTTATCTAAGCAGCTTTGAATCACCTCAGAGATAAAGGGCAACCCTAGGGATGGAGGGATGTGACCTGCCAGCCAAGGGGTGCCCCTGGAGCAGCAGGGAGGGATTGACCAGGTCTGTCTGAACCAGCTGGCACATTTGGAACACACTCAAGGGTTAAACCCCAAAGCTGAAATGCAGTTTGGGAGATGAAAAAAGACAATAACAAATAAATATAGCACTAGAATGCCCATGCAACCAAAACTTAATGTAACTTGAGGGACAGTTCTATTACAAGCACATGTCTGTCCTCACAGTCTTGGCTTTTAAGCAAAAAAGCATCAATGAGAATTATTTTCTGATGCATTACTCATCTGGTGGTGACAATACAAACCAGGCTTTGAGTTTTGCATGCACATCATTTTAATTCTACGTAGCCCAACTGAAGAACAAACTCAATCTCAAAGCTTCAGTTTCTGTCAGAGGGATGGAAGAAACCTCAGGCCTTTCAAGCAAGGTCACAGAGAAGCAAAGTAACCTGCTGAAGGTCACTCAAGGGTGTTGGGGGCAGAAATGGGAATAAAATGCAGGTCTCAGACTCAGGACAGCTCTGAGAACTGGAGGTTTGGTTTATTTCAGGGAAGATTACAAGGATTACATGGCACAGGACAATCCAATGCCCTAAGAGCAGGAACTATGTCAAGGCAATGACTGAAAGAGTTAAATTGACCAGGCAAGCCATGCAATATTAAGGTTTACAGGATGCTAGACAGCAGGATACTTACAGTAAAACCCAACAGCTGCAGGCAGCAAAAGAAAGAAAAACAAAACAAAACTGTGTCAACAGCAAATCAAGATTCAGATGTTTCAAAAGAAAACAACTTATCAAGTGGATGCAGTTCACTGTCAGGGCTGTTTTGGTTTTCTTTGCCATTTCAAATGGCAGTGTATTTGTTAAAGCAAACTTGAAGTAACAGAAGGAAGGACTAGTTATCAACATCTCATATTGTATGTATATTAAATATATTAGATGTCTATTAAATGTATATTAACTGCATATGTCTATTAAATGTATATTAAATGCATATTATATGTATATTAAATGTGTATTATAAGTATATTAAATGTATAATGTTAAATAGAGATTCTTGGGAGACTCTCATGCAGACAAGAACCTGGATTTGCAGCAAAACCAGAACTTATTTTCTATGGATACATCTGTGTACATCCCTTTTAAAGGGGAAAGCTGCAAGTTTCCATCAGCAGAAGTCAGAGCCACAAGGCACTTTACAGAGTAACTTAGTCACAACTGACACTTGAAATGGGAAAACAGGATTCTTGTCATGATTCTTGACATGCTTACAGGCAGCTGCATAACAACAAATGCCTCCTGCAGCCACCCTATAAAAGTATTACTGCAGTAGTAATGATGAAAGTATAGACTAGACATCTTATTTATTCTTTTGGGGTTTGTTTTTTCACATATATTGAAATGAATATTTAAAATATTATACATTAATATGACTATGCTGCTACCATGGCAGTCCTACTGTAACCTGGAGATGCTTGGACTTCTACTTGGATAATAATACTTGGATAATACTGCTTGAAACACATGTTCAGTGATGGATGGACCAGTCAAATCACCAGCAGCACTGGTATGGGGAAGAGTTGCCAAGAGAAAGGTGCAGCCAAGGATAATCTGCTTCCACTGGAAAACTCCAGCAAATCAAAGACTCCCAGAGGTGACAAAAATGCCTTTCTTTGTTAAAGGCAGCTAAGCATCACATTACAAAAAAGCTGGTAAGAGAGACTGGGGCAGTTTGGATTTTCAGCCAGTTTGGTCCTGTTAAGGTCACAGGATAAACAGGGAACTGTACATGGGATGCTGGTGAAAGCTGTGATTCCCCTTTGTAATCAGCCTGCAAATCACCCCCCTTCTCATCTCAGACTGGGTTGGAAGAGATCTTAAAGATCATCCAGTTCCAACCCCCTGTCCATGGCAGAGCCCCATCCAGCCTGGCCTGAGAAACTGCCAAGGCTGGGGCTGCCCCCACCTCTTTGGGCACCCTGGGCCAGGGTCCCCCCACCCTCCTGGGGAAGAAATTCTTCCTCATGGCTGAGCTGAATCCACCCATCTCTAGTTTTAATCCATCCCCTCCAGTCCTGTCACTACCCAACAGCCTCAAAAGTCCCTCCCCAGCTTTCCTGGAACCCCTGCAGATCCTGGAAGCCACCAGAAGTTCTCCAGGCTGAACAACCCCAACTCTCTCAGCCTGTCCTCACAGCAGAGCTGCTCCAGCCAATGCTGCTGGTTTACCTGAGGGGTTAGAGAAATCCAGGATGCTGGTGGTAGGCTGCAGCAGGTCAGGGCTGCTGGATGAGAGTGTTCCTGGGATGGGCATGATGGCCAGGCTGTGTCTGCACTGCCTGGTGCCCACGATGCTGTCGTCCTGTGACTGGCTCACGCTGCCATCACTGCAAAGCAAAGGGGGGGGGTCTTTAGTTTTGCTCTGGGCATTAAACTCCTCACAGGCATCCTGGGAGGAACAAAACTAAGGAAAACACTGGCATGTGGATGTTTTGATGACTCGTAGTCAAAAGGAAAGATTTCTTTGGAAGTCTTCAAGATATCTGGGTGTCGTTGTGCATTTTGAGGGGTCTGATTTGCTGGGGGTGTTTTAACATCACACCCAACACCAATGGCTGGAGATCCCGAGCCACTGAAATCATCCCTTTCCTAAGGAACAATTCCTTTTGACCACAAGAATCTGACAAACCTGAAGAGCTTTGGAGGCAAGATGCTGAAGCGGGTCTTGTCCAAAATCTTCCTGATCCTGTTTCTCCCACCAGACACAGTGTTGGCTTTCAGCTTCTTGTTTCCCTTTTCCCTGGGAAACATCTGTTCCACATCTCCAGGCATATCTGGGATGGAGTAACGGTTGTTTTTCTTCTCTGCAATTTTTGGGATATGTGGAATTCCATTCTTCTCTTGTCCTATCCTGCAGAGCAGCTCCTTAAACACTGCAAGGGAAGACAGACATTGTGATTTACTCTCTGCACACTTAAAACTTCACAGGGAATTCTTCTCTCTCCTCAAACCTTTTGTTTCCCACACCCCTGCAGAAAAAGTGAAGCAGAGAGTTACAAACCAGGCAACACACTGCATTTTGACTTGGATTCTAATGGGTGTGGAGCTTTTCCCATTGAAGTTTGGCTTTTGATTACCCTGGCAGAAAGAGTAACCCTTAAAGGGTCAGTAAAAACAATCATTCCACAAGCAAATTCTCCCAGCTGCTTTTGAAATGAGCACACAGCACAGCAAAATAGCATTTAAATCAGAAACTCAGGGAAAATGCAGAGGTACACAGAGCAAATTACTCAGGTCGTCCCTATGAGCAAAGCAACCAGGACTTTCTGTATATATGTATTTTTATATATTTCAATATATATCCTTTTCTATACAGCCAAATTCCATATTTCTAATAAAATTTAAGGCTACAGGCTTTCATGGTCTAGATTCAAATATAAGAAGAGGAATTGCTCCCTGCCAGCAGCAGCACAAGGCACTTGGCACTCAATTAAAAAGATGGGATAAGAAGTATCACGGTTGAAAAAAAAGCTTCAAGACATGAATTCATTAAAATTTATCAGATAAATCACCTCAAAATGATATCAGAGAGCAGGAAGAGATTAGAATCCACTTGTAATAGTTATGTTGCTTCCATTTCTAATAGAGATGAACAACCTCTCACTGCCTCAGTTACAGCTCTGCTGTCTTTTATCTCCTTGCACAGGCCCGCTGGTTACCCTGGTGGTTTGATGCTTTTTTTGGCATTATGCTAATAAAAGCTGCTAGGACCTTGAAACTTTTTACCTGCACAGTGAGAAAATAATCACTGGAAAGAAAAATCAAGAGTGAACAAGGGCAGGTAAGAAGGGCAGGTGAGTGGAGGAGGAAAAGAAGAACAAGAAGCAGTCTCAGCTACAAGCAGAAGCTGCTGTGCACAGTGCAGTTGTTTCTGTAGCTATGGTTATTCTGCTGCCTCAACAGGATTAGGGGGAAAAGAACAGAGAAGCTGAGATTTTTCAAGAGGTATTTTGTGTGTTTTAGATTCACAGTGACAATTAAAAGCCAATATTTACATGTCACAGAGTGTTTTCTATTGATTTCCATTTCACATTTATTTCTATTTTACCCTGCCATTCTTACAGCCACAACAAAAAGGGTTTGGTTGGGTTTTTTTTTTTCCATTTCTGCTGTTTCTTGGCAAAAATATTTTGGCCCTGATCCCTTGGCTCTGCTTCAGCCCTCTTGCAGGAAGGGACAGTAAAGCTGCTTAAACAGGCATGTGAGGATTTCTCAGGGAGCAGAGAGCTGGCTCTGCTGGCTCTGAGCCACTCAACGTGCAGCCCTTGGCACAGGAGAACTCATCCAAACAAAACAAGGCCCAGTGAGGAGACTTGGGCACAACTTTTCACTCCTAGAGCAAAGCTGGGAGGAAAAGGTGGAATGACATTGCACTTCTAAAGCCAGAAAAAAACCCCAATAAACCCAGGGTTTTTCTTCACATCCACAAAAATCCCTCATCTGTCAAGTCTACTCACCAAATATGTTTGTTTTTACAGTAATGGAGAGATGAGTGTTGTTCCTTAAGATTTCCAGAGCTTTTACAAAGGTAATGTTCTCAAAATTCTGTCCATTTACTTCCATTATCTACAAGAAGAAATCAAAATGGGACTATTAGGAGAACTGTTTAGGACAGACTTCCAAATCCCAAGTGAGAATACAGGCAACAGTAAACACCTTCCAGAAGTCACCACATCATCTTTACAGCAGTTGCAGAATGAAAACCTTTTATTGACATGAAAACCTCTGAATACCTTGTAAAATAACTATTTTAATTGTGTCAGTGAAGTTCTATCCTGTAACAAGCCAGGATCTCAATTTCTACCTGACAGATGCTTTAACCAGATTTATTCCCTGGGATAACAGGATATTCTTGCAATTAGGAACTGCACCCAAATCACATCCAGGAACCATAAAACTGATATCACATCCAAGTCTGGATCTTCACTTGGTGTGAACTGCCACTGCTCCAGCAGCCTCAGAGAACTGGGGTGAACCAAACCAAGCTGCTGGCTTCAACTTCACCTTATCTACAATCAGTTTCCTGAAATAACCACAAATCACTTTCTTCTCCTACTCAGTTTTTTAAATAATACTTTTTTAAGCTATTTAATAGACACCCATTTAACACAGGTGAACTGCAGCTGAACTGTGGGATTCACAATAAAACAGTGGCCAGTTTTTTGCTTTTAGTAAGCAGCTTAATGGTTTTGTTGGGAGCACTGCAGCTGGTACATTAGAATATTTTAAATGAGCTTTATTCTTTTTACCTGATCACCACGTTTGAGTCCAGCTTCTGCTGCTTTACTGCCCATTTCCACTGTCTCCACAAAAATACCAAAACCCTTGTCACTTCCTCCAAGGAGGCTGAAGAACAGTGGAGAATCTCTGGAAGGTTTTTGCAGGGTAATTTGTCTCCATTTTGCTTTGGCAGCACAGGCAATGTTCAGTAATCTGAGATGTCCTTTCATTTTCTGTCACACAGAAGACACAAAATGAAGCATAATGTTTCTTTTCCCAGAAATGGAAAAACAGTTGTGAAACAACAACAAAAAAAAACATCCCAAGTGCCAGAAAAAGGACTTTTGATGCCATGTATCTAAATATTACCAAACAAATCTTTTTTGGTAAATGTAAAATAAAGAATCAATTGTCATATGTACTACTGAATATGGGCTTTATAGTGAAATATCTATTTAAGAATAATTAAATCCATGTTAAAAAATATCTATTAACTGTTAGGTTTATAGATTTCCATGTGTTAGTCAGTGGTAATGAAAAGTTGTGCTATGAGGAGTATGAGTGTCACTCCTTTTGGCTCCTACCGTGTCTTCCAAGTTCTTCTCAAATTCTTCCAGGAATCTAGTCATGGCAGGATCTCCTTCAAAGTCATTAAAATGATTGTTCACCCACAATAAAACCACTCTGGTCACCTATAAAATAATAATAAAAAAAAGTTTGTGGAAACAGATGAAAAATATTTCAAA
>JANHGL010002734.1:0-13884 GCA_024611195.1 Ceyx melanurus
ATATTTTTGATATATATTTATATATCTTATAAATAAATAAATAAATAAATAAATGGATGAATGAATAGATAAATAAATAAATAAATGGAAAATACTCCTAGAGGCCTGAGATGAAAACAAAACCTGAGATTGACCTGATGTGGTTATTATACATGAATGTGTGATATATTAAGCTTTAAGTAAGACTCTAACGAAAATAATTTAGTTTGTTCGGGGCCTTTTTTGTGGGGGGTGTTTTTTTTGTTTGTTTGTTTGCTTTGTTTTGGGGTGTTTTTTTTGTTTGGTTGTTTTTCACATTAAGCAAGTCTGGAAATAGTTTAGTGAAGTTCAAACTGAATTAAGGAAAAGCTGGAGCACAAAACAATTAAAATTTAAGCAAATCTGACAAGAACCTAAACAGTTCTACTTGTAACACTTTCACCAACACTCTGTAGGCACGTAAATTAGTGATTTGAGATTAGAAAGACTATAATCACAAAAACAAGTATAGAAACAAGCCAAAAAAACCCTATTTTCTGCAGTGTCTGTGCTTTGCACTTCAGAACCACAGAATGAGAGCATGCTGGAGCTCTCCCAGAGTCTAATTCTAATGGAGATAATAGCAAAGTGATGAGGCTTCATGCTTTAGCAGAATCCCAGCAATGAGAACCTCAAGGGCAGATATTAGTGCTGTGGAGCTGCAGTGTTTGTTAACCCTTTGGTGTGTGTGCAGGGAGGCATTTCTGTGGCAGTTCCAGGGGAAAAGGCTCCACTGAGGAATGGAAGGGCCAAGCAGCTTTCAGAGCCTCAGTGCAGCTCATCACCCTTGGTGTGGAAAGGGCTAAATCACCCTTGTTCCAGACCTTCATAAATATCTCTAATCCCTGGTTCTGGCTCTGAGGATGAAGCCAGTTTGATGCCACAAGGCAGGGAATGGTTTTGCTTTGGGAAGGTGGTGACGGGGATGTGTTTGTAGCTGACAAAGGCTGTTGTCATGGCAAGGTCATGGCAAACATTCCCAGTCCAGCTCTGCTCCTGGAGAACCTCAGTGGGCTTCTGGCAGCTCAGTGGGACCTGCAGGCACAGGCACCACTGCTGCAGGGTCCATATGGTGGGAAACTTAGAACAGAAGCCACCCAGCCTCTCAGTCCTCAAGCTTCTCCAGCTTGAAAAGAGCATTTCTGAGACACCTGGGCAAGTCCTACACCTTCAGTGCAGCCCTGTAAGCAGATTCAGACTGGGAATTTTCAACTAAATGAGATGCTGAAAAATTCTAGAGTCCCTTTTTATTTCAAATTGGTTCCTAGACTTGGCTCTGCACAGATTGGCTGTACCTGTTGTAACTCAAAGCACAGCACAGTAGATCTTATCCATAAAAACCTCAGTTATAAACATTTTCTGTTGTGCATGAGGTTGGTTTTATGACCTAGAAACACTTTCTTGATACAAAAATATTACAAATATTTTAATATTCTTTATATCACAACTCCCACCTATTGTATTCCTCTGGATTTTTTTTCCAGCTCACCTATAAGCTAGGATTTTTTACCCACATATAATTCTAAGATTCCCTCTCTGGGATGTCTATTCCTAGTGGCCATCATTTTAATGATATATAATAGTAACCTGTCTCGAGAGAAGGGTCCCTAATGATACATAGCAGTATAACAGGTTCTCACAGCACTCTGATGACATGTTACAATCATACATCATCAGAGGAGCAGTCAGCAAGATGCAGAGTTCAGGGGATACACCATAGAGTACAACCATAAAGAAAAATGAAATAAAACCACAGATCCAGTTCTGGTGATTCTGCCTGTCTGCAGCTTGAAGGTATCCCCAGAGGCAGAGCTTTAAACATCACATGAATTCTGATCTGGACCTAAGTGACAGACCTTTGGTGATAAGAGCAACTCAACAAACAAAATCTTTCCTTCTAAAGAGCACCAATAATTTAATTCTCTTACATTGTTTCCATACAATATCAAAAATGTAGTCTATTTATTCAATTTACATTCATGTTTTCTTTTCTCAGGAGAAGTTATTTGAAGGTTCTCATTTTTAAGCATATGTGATGAAAGTTCCTTGACAAATATTGCCAAAATGGCATCAACTACTCCAAGTTTGAGCTGCTGCACATACAACCAATCACAAATCTCAATCAAGATTTCTTCTCTCTGCCCACCCCACATCCAGCCAAACATTCTAAATACTCAGAAACAGAATCCTTTACTATTTGCATAAGCTGCCTAAGCATGTAAGAGTGTCCTGTATTAGCTCTATTAATGGGACATGCTACCATACTTAAAAAATCCAACTATGAACCCATGAAGTTACAGCTGAAACATTTTCAAGCTACTTTTGCAGGTATACACCTTCTCTCTGCTGCCTTCTGAATTACTGACATGGTTTAACCTCTGCCAGCAATTAAACACCATGCAGCCACTCACCCTCTGCTTCCCATTCCGTGGGATTGAGGGAAATCCCAGGAGGAAGAAGAAAAGGTGAAACCCCTAAGGATAGTTCAATAAAACAACACAGAGAGAGGAGAAAACAACAGTACTGATGATGGTACTAACGAAATGAGAGACAAAGCCAGTGAGAGAAGCCTGGAAGGCTCTGCCTGTGCCTGAGATGCCACTTTCCCTGCTCCAGCTGCACTGAAGCTACCTGCTGAAAACAGGCAAATTGGTCCAGGGCCAGCCCTCCCCTTACAGAGGGGCTCAGTGTGGTGTCCAAGATCCCACTGCCTGCTTCTGTGGCTGATCCTGGTTGTGGATGGCCCAGCAGCTGTCTGTGACAATCAACCAGAACCAAACCCAGGACAAATACTCATCCTCTTGGCTTTATTTTTCTTACATCATGATGGAACAGTAAATTAATTATGGAGAATGGAGTTGCAGCTGGAAATTTTGAGTGTAACCAAATGCTTTATCCTGTCCTACCTTCCTACCTTTTTCTTGGCTAATCATCAATGAGCTAAAGGGGATGAGTTAGGTTTATTTACCTTTTATTTTTTTTCCTACAACTGTTTTGAACTAATCATTTCAATCTCTGGCATTATCACACTACTGTTATTATTTTAGCAGATTCGTGTAAACATTAAAACCAGAATCTGACATAAAATACCAAAAATAGTTACTAACTATAACTATTTCTAACAAGAAATAGCCGAACAGCATTCCTCCCTTTTTGGGGCCAGAAGGAGTGGAGGAAATCAGCAAATCTGCAAGACAGTTCGAATTGACCCAGTTCTGTGATTGTCAGAATCACATTTTTTTTTGCCAAGCCATTCTTACTACTAATGATAATGATCCTTTAATGTGATTTTATGCCCTAGTTGCATGATGAAATTGTGTTGATATGACTCCACTTACACAGATCTGATTTCAGAAGAAATTATTAAGGGCTTAAAAGTGGGCTCTTTTTCAAAGAAAATCATCATTCACCATTCTTTCTGAAGTTAAAGGCCTGCAAGTAACTTACCCTGATATTTAGATACCTTTCTTCAATAAGGGGATAATTTTAGCTTTATCACATCAATACTTCCTACCATCTTCACAAGCCTGCACTAGATAAATCATTATGATGACAATTTGAGATACCATTACAAATTAAAAACTAATTATCAGTGAAGATCAACATCCAGCTACAGAATATTTCATTTTGTGCTCATTTCTTGAAAGCATTTGATTTTTGGCAGAGTTACAGTTGTTACAGTCCAAATACACCTCTTCTCCCAGCTGCACTGACAAATGGCTGAGGACAAGTAATTCTCACTTAAAGGGGTTTTTTCTGTCCTTTTTTTGGTTTTCTGAATAACAGGAAGAAATGTTCTTCCTTACTTGACCTATGCTAGAAGTGGGTGCACACTATTTAATACCGAATTTAGTATTACATTATTATGATTCCATTATTGAGCAGTAGTATTTCCCTTAACAAGCTGACTCCCTTCACAATCTAGATTTGGATGTCATCACTACTTGAAAGAAAATTATGTTATATAAAACCAGATCTCAAAAGATTAACCTCTTTGAGCTAGGAAAAAGTTCCACTCATTGACAAATCATCTTTAATTCAATGAAGTGATTTTTTTTTTCCCATCACTGCTGCTAACTGAAAATATGAAGATGTCTATTTATTGGTCACTATTATTCCTGTTCTCTTCCCCTCCATCCAGTTGTAGTTTATTCCTGTACAGACTATTTCCTGGTTTCTCAACCAGTAATTGGAAACACAATTGCCCAGGTCCTAAAGGAAGAATTTAGTGAAATGACCAGAGGTTTCTAAACATGTACCAGTAAATTTCCTTTCTAAAAAGTGACTTTCCTTACAAGCCCTACTTCTGCACTTCCTAATGTATTCTAATGAATGCAAATTGAAATATAATACAAATTAAGTGTAAATCCAAACCCAGGTCTTTGCAACTGAGTGAGTTGGGTTTTGCACTGATTATTTTCTCTCCACATAAACCCTTCCCACCTTGTATTTCTAACTTAACACACCATGATAGAGCAGCAGACTTCAGAGGCAGGAAACTAAACTTGTCATTGCCAGAAGACATACAGCTCTGCTACTCCTAATAATAGGAAAAATCAAAGCCTGCCTTTGGACCATGGTGACAGAGAAGTTATGTGCATACAATCAAAATCTAATCTCTCTATCCATCTTGGACTGAACCTGCTGGGCAAACACATTCTTTTGACAGTACGAAGCACTCAAACTGGTATTTTTTCAGCATAACTGCAACATTTTTAAAGCACTATTATAAAATGTGTCATAATTTCTTTTAAAAGAAAGCAGCATTCATACAATTCCAGAAAAATATTTTCAGAACAAAAAAAAAAAGCAGCATTTCTAAGACATAATACTGAAAAGAAACAGAAGAAATCCTTTTAAATCCTTAATAGAAATCTGACAGCCCCCTGAAAGGTGCTTAGTTACCTGGAGAGTGCTTCATTTACACCTTGGATGGTATTATACCTTAAGGAGTCCACTTTCAAAGGCATTTCAAGAACTCTGGATCCCAGCATAGGCTGACAGATAAATTAACAGACACATTTCACTTACCTGAACCAAGAGGTGGGCCATGGTAGCTTCAGCTTCTGGTCACAGGAATTGTGCCACATGGCTTTGAACAGGCACTGGCTCCCATCCAGCTGGCTGGCAGCAAAGACAACTGCACCTCTGCAGGCAAACCCTAAGGATTAGAGGAAAGGAAAAAAAAAATTAAGAAAAATAAAAATATCTAATCAAGCCTTACAGCTATCCAGCAGTCTTTGATCTGAGATGCTGCATTTTTGACCAAGAAATAAAAATACAATCCAACATTTCAAATATAACACAACACAGAGATAGAATTTTGATTGTATTACTTCAAATGCTGAAGCAAGTTTAGTCAATCCCACTGCAAATGCACATCTACTGACAATAAAAATATCACAACATGTTCCATGAGGAAAATCAACTGAAAGTTTCTGGACACTAAAGCAGAAAAGACTGCAGAGCTGAACTTCACAGAAGGATTACAATGAACAGGAGAAATTGGTTTGGTCCAAATACATTTATGAAGCCTTTTTAAAGGAAGTGTATGACCATCTAGGATTACTTCAGATGTCAAAATTAGACTAGGATGGTTATAAACCTTATATATAACATTTTATAACAGAACTATTCACAGACTTTGCAAACAAGAACTACCCCTCACATCACACACTGACTCTTCTTTTTCCTCTGTGAATCCCAGTGCATTCCAGAAACTTCATGGGAAATTTAAGCTCTTTTAAAATCTTGAATAATCTTGCTCAAAAAGCCAGTTTAAATTAACAAAATGATCTTTCAGATTTATCAAGAAGTTACAGTCCTTCCACTTTTCAGGTCTCTAACAATTTGAGAAAGCAAAATGTCAGCCCTTTACTGTGCTTCCAGAGGATTTGGCCAGAGGTGAATTGATCTAATCAACATATTGATTTTTTATTTTTCTGATTAATGACTGCTGTGAATCACTCAATTTGGAACAGTAATAAAATGACAGCAACTCTGACAACAATTCTCCTCTTTGGAGGAACTTCTTTGTACCATGTGGTAAGCATTTTTTTTTCCCCTGTTGTTCTGAATTAGAATTAATAACACAAAAAAGAAGTTGTATTGGGCAAAGCAGAGTAACACAAGTTTTATATACACAACAGTGCAGCTCAGCTGAGGCAGAGTGAGCAACAGCAACTTAGCAAAGACTTGATGAAGTTCTGGAAATGAATATAAAGAAGAATCCTGTGTATGATACAGAGTCCATCACAACTGCCATTAGAGCTGCAGAAGCAGAGCTGCTGCTTATCACTTCCTATGCACATTAAATTATAAGCCCTATCTCTAATGACAGACTGTTCTTTATCAGCCAAGCCTTATTCTTCTATTGATGAATAAAGTCTTTTTGCCTTCTAGAAGTAAAAACAAAACCCGTTTTTAGGAAATCCATAAACATACCTTATTTAAAAGCCATTTCACACACACACAATCACATAAACAGATTTATTGAAAAAAACAATTAAAAGAAAGGACATTTTGCTAAATTTTGTTTACCTAAGTTTTTAAAAATGTGTTTAAATGTTTAGATAGAAAAACATGATAAGCTGCACTTTTGAAAACAATTGCTCAGCTGACTTTCTTCTGACTGGGAATCTGATTTTAGCTGATTTATTAACTAGAGTTTGATAAAACCTGCTGCAAACTGACCTCCCCAAGAAGAGCCTTCAGTCATGAAATCCTCTGCTCTAGGGACCATTGCTGCTCATGTTACAGCACAAACCAGGCAGAATCACAAAAAAGCTTTAATGGATTATAATCTTGCTTGCCTAATTTGTTCCTTCACCTGTATCAAAGCAAAAGGGCTGTTCTCATCTAACCCCCAGTATTAGCTAAAACCAGCCTGAGATGGTGCAGCTGCAGCCAAGAATGGAGTGATGAGTTGGAAACTTAATAAAAAAATAATCACACAATGGAAATATAGGTCCTGATTTCCCCAAACACCAATACAGCTTCAGTGTGGACAAACAAGCTTATTTTCCTAAGCAGAGAAACAGACATTTAATCCACATTTTCCATCATTATCTTTGGGAAAACAAGAAAGGACAACTGAGCTGACTTTTCAAAGCACACCAGCATTAAATTAAAAATACACTCCACAGTTACAAGCAAAGGTCTTTATGGTCTACCAGGTTATCTTTGATTTATACCTCTGTGACCACGTTCCAGCCCTAACAAATCACTTCCACCTACAAACAATGTGAAGCATATTTTCCCCCAGGGGACAACACTTTAAACACTCGACCTCTAAAGCTGACAGTATTTATACCACACATTGTTATCCTCCAGGAAAAAACATGTGTTTCTTTGCTCTTTTTCTACTGTTTGCTTAAAGAAAAGTAAAATATACTCAAATACCTGCTCTCACAAGCAAGGTTCCCATGGCTGCTCTCCCTGCAGTTCCACCAGATTGCACTGAAGGTTGGTGATTATTCCCTGCACAGGTGCTGCCAACCAGCAAGGAAAAGCCCAACCAGGGTCCTGGTGCTGGGGCTAAAATCCTCCCTGTCCCTGGGGTGAAGCCAATCAGAGGCAGCTTTGGAAACAGAGGAGAATTTTCTATTTTCTGCCCCCTTATGTGCTCATCATAGAAAATGTGGCAGAGAAATACAAATGTATGTGAGAATGACTTTAAAACACAGAATTATTAAGGAACTAGTGATCTGCTGCCTTGGTTTAGTTGGTCATGTTTAGTGTTAGAAAAGAATGTGTTTTTAAAATGAAACATAAATATGCAGGTAAAATTTTCACTCTGGGATAGACAAAAGAAAGTGTACAGAATAGTTTCAAGGCAGAGAGGAGGTATAAAAATCTGACTTATTCTATATATTTGAAGATAAAACAGCTAATGAACAATGCTATGCCTACAACAGCACTTTCAAATTGACATTTCTTGGAAGGAGGCCTCAGGAACATTAATCCCTGCATGTCATCTACAATTCAATATAAACTAATTATTATTACAACAAGAAAAATAAGTTATTTGAATAAAACCAGTTCTAACTAACAGATTGTTGTATCTCTCTGGTTGTAATGCTATGAATATTGTCTCTTCACATAGGTATCTCTAAATATGTATATTTATAGAATGAAGTTACTGAAGATGAAGTGAACAGCATGAGTTTGGAATGAGGGTGAAGCCTGTAATCAATTCATTCCTACATTTGTTTTGATCATTATGACTGAAATGCAGCCTTACAACATGGTAACCTTGAGGTAGTTTTAGAGCACTTAGATGGTGTTTTTAAGGCACTCAAACCTGATTTCTCTCCATTGACAGGTGGCAGGAAAGGAAAACAAACCCCCCAAAGCTCCACGTCAGCCATGGCAAAAAGAGGGGAGTGATGAAAACCTGTATTAAGTCACAGAGGACAGGATAGTTTGAGTTCACTAGCAGAGCACTACTGGTGTAAGAGCACAGCCCCTTCACCAGTCCATGTGATGATGGGAGAGGCATCAGAAAGAGCTGCTCTTTATCTTTTCTCCTTTAACTCCAGCCAAAAATTTGACAAACCAGAATGAAAATGCTGGAATTTTGCATTTAGATGAAGTAAAAATTCAGAGCTTTGAAATATTCACAGAGAAATATTCCATGGTTGCAGTGTGACTCACTCCAATTCCATGCAAATCTTCATTTTGCTTTTAAGGCACTGTTCTTACTGGGGTCTAGAATTCAACCTCAACACTTCACAGGCAAATCTGGTCCTGGAGCAGAGTATGATTACCTCGGTAAAAACACTGCCACCTTTTCATTTCCCATGCTTCATGAATGGGAGATGTGGCAGCTGAAAAGCTGGGAAAAGGGTCATTTTGAAACCTGAGGGTGCCTTCAGTTTATAACCCATTTTGACAGGAGGTTCAAGGCACATTTCATTTTGTTCAACGGTTTGTTTGATAAGAATATCCCTCAGTCATAGGAAAAGATCAAGTCATAGGAGAAAATAGTTTCTCTCATCCTCCCCAGCTTATCTCCTCATCCTCTTTTCAGCATATGGCAAGGTGTGTTTGCTTTATACTCAACCAACTGGAATTACATCAAATTCATCTAATGGCAAATGTCTGTCAAAAATTAGCTTGTGTGGATCCTTAATAGCTGAGCTCATGTTTTCTGGGCGGCTGTGGCAAAGTTGTTGAGCCAGTTGAATCTGTCAGTCTGCTCCTAATCTTCCCTGACACACTATGCTTAGGAATGTAATGAGACAATACCCAATTTAACAAATGACAGCTCTGTGGCTTGCTGTCTCTTGTTGCAAAGAGAGCTGTCCTTTCCTGAATCCCTTCTGCTTCAAATGGCATGTGTTTAAGCTGCTGTGACCGGTCATTTTTCCTTCACTAAGTGCTGGGGAAGGTAGCAGAGTGCACTCAGCACACCACACAATGGGAATTGCAAAACTTACCTAAATGGGGGTATCAGATGGAGAAACAACAACAACAAAAATCTCATTTGGGGGGCGTGGAAAAAAAAAAAAAAGGTGTTTATTTTCATTACAAGCACTTTAGTAACACTAGCTTAAATTAAAAAAATAAATTTATGCCTCAGAGTGCACTGGAAGTCTCCAGGGTATTATTCCTGTGTTCTGGAGTTCACAGCAGAGCAGTACAGACTGTTAGCTGGGCTTTTCTTAAAGCAGCTCCAGAGTTTACTGTCTGTTGGTAAAGTCTCTGCAGCCAGATGCTCTCCCAGCTCTTCCCTGGCCCCACCATCATTCTAAGATCCACAATAAAACCCTGTTATTTATTCAGCTCAAAAGCTTTTATCCAACTACATTAAGCAGCCACGTATTTCATGAATGAAGAAGCAATGGAAAGAGAATTAATGACTTCCCTGGAAAACTTTCCTGTTGTTAGTGTGTGGTTCATTCCACCTCAGGAGGCTGTTTTCTCCAGTGTGAAATCACACTTGAATCCCTGTACAGCTCACAGGTAGTTTGATTTAGTCAAGTGTTCACTTGAAAAGCTTTTGCTGTTTCTGGTTTTGGGGTGGTTTAGTCCCTCACCCACCTTTTTTTTTTTTTTTTTAATCTTTTTTAGTATCAAATTCAACTAGAATTTCTATTCCTTTTGCTTCTCCAGCAGTTTGTGGCCAGCAAGGATAGTGAGACCCCCACTGAGGAAGACCTATGGTGGGTTCAGTTTACTTCATGCTCTGCCCTGGGTTGCCAGCACACCCTCCTCCTCCTGTATCAAAAGCAGAAGTTAGAAAAATCACCCCTACGAGCAAGTGTCTTTTTACTTAAATTAACCTAAATGGTCTGTGGCACATCAGAATCATGACAGCATGTGGTTCATAAAAATCCTATTTTCTCAAATCTAAATAAAAGCCATTTAGATATCAATAGACTAGAAATAAAAAGATACTACCTTTGTGTGTGCAGGACTCCTATGAGAGCTTGAATGAAATAACCTCAGGAATGAATTACAAATTGATTTATCAATTTCATAAAAATGAGAAATAAGCATTTATACAATTTCTAACTGCTGGGAAATCTCTCATGCATATGTGAGAATCTATTGCCTTTAAGATTTACATTTTTCTCCGTTAATTATCTTAGGAGTTATGTAAATGACCATTAATATTTTTCAACTATTTCAAATCTGTCTGAAACTCAGAAAGAAACATGATAAAGAATCAAACACCTGTCTAATAAAAGCTATGCCTACAGTTATGTTGAGCAGTTAAATGAAAACATAGATTTCTACAAATACACTTATTTTCACATACACTAGTGCACGCAGGGACTGTTAAATGTATTAGAGCTTCAGTCTGCAAAGCACTCGACCACATATAAAAACACATATGTGCTAGTTTTCTCCTTTAAACTGTTCCACTGAAATCCTCAGCTATACCTCCCATGACAGCCATGGTGCAGCACAGAGACATCAAAACTCCCATAAATGAATATATTGGTAACTGGAACCAAACCAGCAGTGACAGCACAGAGCTCAACACAGGTTAATTTTCTTCTCTGAAAAACTGCAGCCATTTCAGGAGAGCTCATATCTCTCTCTGGAGTAATGGGCTCTGCAGAACAGAGGCACCAGCTGTCTCCAACTTCCAAGTACAACTCAACTGCACATGTATCCAGCCCAGATTATTAGCAATATGAACAAATGACTGCAAAAATCTCAATGCTAAATTGCAACCTAAGGTGTCAGAGCTTCTGAACACGTCCAGTGTTTACAGGACAATACTTCTGAAGCACTGAGAAAACCAGTATCAGCTCTGGAAAGCAGTGTCAATAATAACAGCAGGAACCACAGTGGGCAGGACAGGCTTCCTCAGGAATAAATACTCGACAGAATAGAAGTCTTGAGAAGAATTCTTCCTCTCAGCGGAATAGGAAAAGAAGGATGACAAGGTAAAGGTTGGTGGGGGGAAGAAATCCCTCTTGCAGATAATGAAATAGGCAGGTGACTCTCAGCAGGGTTTGAGGTTCCCTCTGTTGTCTGAGGTTCAGCTGCATGAGCAGCAGCATTGCCCTCCCTGCTACACACATGACCACTGGGCACGTTGATATTAGCAAGACCTGGCCTAGAAAGACCCCAAGGAACCCCTGCATCCCAAGGTTCACTGGGCAGACTGAGCTGTATGGGCTGTCCTTGTTCCAGCAGTGGTAAAACAAAGGCAGCAAAGCTCTAACTGCAGTGTTTTGAACTTCATTCCTAAAGAAGATGCTTGATGGATATTTCTTTTGGCTTTGTTTGCATTTTAAATTGAAACCAGCAATGAAGTTTCTGACTCTTGCTTGTAAAATAAATTCTGTGATTCCTAATATGCTCCTAGGTCTGCAATACATTGGGAGTCACTCTCCTTTCCACAGTTGAGATGCTTTCTCAGTTATTTGTGAGGAAATGACAGAGAAAGTTCCCATCTCCAAAGACTGAGCCTACCAGGGGGCAGAGGGAGGGCCACCCCCCGAGGACGGAGATGTGGGCACCCAGGGGCTGGCAGGAGCATGGCCTTGCCAAGGGGACAGATCCACTGCCCCAGGGAGCCCAGCCTGGGCCTCAGTAGAGCTCATGCATGATGGGCTTTACAAACAACTGACTCAATTTAATCCCAATTCTTTACAGGTCTGTGTCACCAGAGACATCCCAGCAGACTTTCTGCACTGTAGATCACAATTTCTGTGACTGGCTTCTTTTTTCCCTCTAAATAGAAGTGCTTATCTTTGTTAATTATTATTTTTGCATAGATAACTTTATTTGTGACTTGACTGGTAAAACTCTAAGGAGCTGGACCATCTGGAGACCAAAGTTAAAATTGCATTTCAGAGTTAAAATGCTCTGGGAGTTTGTTCCAGATGGGTTGCATAACATCAAACTGCTGTAGGAAACAGTGCCAGAAAACAGGTCACTTGACACATACAACCTTTGTGATAAATGTTTATACAAATTATCATTCTCAATATTGCATTTTAATTACATAAAGAGCTCTGGGTGTGAAACAGAACAATGGGCCTGGTCTTCTGCTACCAGAAAGCCAGAAGATGGGGAAAGCAGTTAGTGAGGAGAGGACTGGCTTGGGTTAATGTTGCTGTTGTACCCCTTCTGAAAGAGATCTGAATGAAGAGATTTTTGACTTCTCATTTCTCCTTATTACATATTACTTTAAAATATTTGTGAATTTCTATTTTCAGAAACAGGCCTGAACACGTTGAAGGAAAAATTGGAGTGGTAGCAATATATGTCCTGTGATCTCCTCTGTTGTTCTGCTATGTTCTGTAACAGCCAAGTAAGGTTCTGTTTCATAGTCTTAACTCAATTTTGTCTCTGTAAAGATTTATTCTTTTATGCAACTGAGAGAATTCCTCTGAAAATGAACATACCAGTACAGCATAAGCATGGGACGTGCAAACAGAGCCAGGCTGAAGGCCACAGAGTTCCTGAGACCATAAAGAGTAAAGTTTTGTCCCTCAGGAGGAACTGACCTGGTAGTCAAATGGGCTGTTGAACACCTGCAGCTTCTGCAGCAGACAAGTGCTGGTTTACTTTGATGAAGCTGATAAAAGGTGATCTCAGGAATTGGCCCAGGAGGTGTCTTAAAAGACATATAATTGTTGTTTATATGAATAACTTCCACAGTCATAATTTGAATTAGAAATATATCTAAACACAAATTGTCAAAGGTGGCAAAAGAAGCACTGCCTCAATGTTTGTTGTTGCAGGACACATTCTAGTTGCTTCCCAAGGTTCAAATAGCTGTAAACATTTAATTAAAAAACTAGGAAAAAAAATAATTCCCATTATTTAGTCATTTCATCTGCCAGTAGGGAGAGAGACAATCTATCTCTGTAAGTTGCTAGGTGACTTTACTTGTCTTCTAGCTGAAATGAGAATGAAAGACATTGAATAGTGGATAGGTGCACTGAGGAAATCACCTAATAAAAAGGATGGCTTATTAGGAGCTTGGGTTTGTGATGTTAACATATAAGACATGTACAATGAAAGCTTCTCAGTTACCAGTGCTCTCATTAAGAGACTGAGATATGGAGCATATCATCTCTGGGGAGGGTTTGCTTTGATTATAATAATAATATTAGGTCATGCAAGCAGAGCTTGGGATACAAGGTAAATATCTATTTACATGAGAGAAAATAAAACTGGGAACACCATTTGGAAAATTAATGGGAATTCTGAAGTACATCTGTTAAGCAACTGAAAACCCCATTTTCTTCAACCATTGAAGCTGATGGCTTTCCAATTTTCTCATTATTTTCAGGTGTAAAAACTTTGGATGTTGGTTTTTCTACCTGTAGACTACAGGAGATAAAAACTAACATGTCCTTATCCACTTCTGGAATATCTAAAGGTTTTCTAAAA